>ML681997.1:5108380-5134844 GCA_007922195.1 Podocnemis expansa
ATTATATTATATTATATTATATTATATTATATTATATTATATTATATAACAGGAAAATAGCTTTTAAATGGCTACAGTCTACATGATATGATCAATCTCTTGAAGGATGCTGACAGCTAGTTCCTTTCTAAAGTTTTAAAACTATGCGTTTGACGAAAGACATACACGCGTGCTTCTCCAACTTTGTTGACCCAGGCACACAGATGAATACATTCTAGCTGTTACCTTAGAGTCTGCATACTTACTCGTGTACAGCTTCCTTACCTCTGCATCATCTGAATCCTTGTGCTTCATCACAGCTACTTTTTAGCTCAGTGGCTCCCAACCTTTTTGGCTCGAAGGCCACACACATAATTTTTACAACCCTGAAGGCCACCAGTCCATTTAATTAAAATGTAATTAATTAAATCCAAATCAAATTTTAATTAAAAATTAATTAAAATTGAATTAATTACATTCAAATTAAATTTTCATTAAATAGCCAGGGTTGTAAAAATTATGTGTGTGGCCCTCAAGCCAAAAAGGTTTTTTTTAAAAAAAAAATTATTCTGAAACTTTTTAACTAACTAACTAACTAACTAACTAACTAACTAACTAACTAACTAACTAGGAGCTATGTGGGTGCTGTGGGTCTCTCTCAAGCTCAGCCACAGATGGGTATGAGCCCCTTCCACTCCTCTCCTCCAAGTGTATCAGGGCAGGCAGCGCCATGCCCTGCTTAACCCAAACCAGCACCAGAGCAGTGCTCCCAGCTCTGGCCAGCCAGAACCTTCCTCCTTCCTTGCAAGGGACCCCTGCAGATGTTGCCTGGCCAGAAAGAGCCCAGCACCTGGGGAGGAGAGGAGGTGGGCTGCCACAGCCCGGATGAGGGCAGAAGATGGGTGGCTGCAGCCCAGCTCCCAGCCAGCGGCAGGGGAGTGCAGGCCACTTTTGAAGCCCCAGGGCCCGGGGTTGGGAACCCCTGTTTCAGCTGCTGCTGCTCCCCTGCAGCTGCTCCTGTTCGTGTTGATTGTTCAATCTGCGGCAGCAACCTAGCATCTTTCTTTCCCTTCTCCGTAATCTTAGCTCTTCTTGTGACTTCTGTGAGGCTTACTCACTCTGACACCTTGGCACACCACCCAACAGAATGGCTGCTCTTTACCCATTCTGCCAATCAGTTTTTAATATGCTGAAACCTGATTAAGAACTTGTGTTTCTCATGCCAGACCTGATTGAGAACTTACACTACTACCTCACTGACTTCTCCTTTGGGTATTTTGGAGTGACCACTCTATTTCTAGACCAGTGGTTCCCAAACTTTTTGGCTCAAGGGTCACAGATACTTTCATAATGAGGCTCCATCAGCAGACTTTCCCCCACCCCTCTGCAGCCAAACAGGAGTTTCTCCCTGATCTCCCATCTCCTTGGCTGCAGTAGGGAAACTGCATGCATCCTAAAGCACTGTACGCTCCACCTTGGATCCCTAGGCAGTAGCAAAGCCATAACTAAGGAATGTCGTGCCTGAGGAACATACCCCTTACTATAGCCGGTGCCTGGGGCAAGGTGCATGGAGCATGCCCTTTAATGGAGTGGCTCAATGGAGCTGCTATGGTGCACCTGGAACAAAGCCCCGCTAACCCCACCGTAGTTACGGCTCTGGGCAGTAGCTCTCTTCTGCAGCCCAGGGATGGAAGATCAGTGCTCCCCTCTCTCTGGCTCCATCAAGAATCTCAGCCACTATGGACCTAGGCAGGTGCCCCGCTATGCTCCCTGCTACAGCCAGGGGAAGTAGAGGGCTGATCTCCTGTCCTCTTGGCTGCAGCAAGGAGCCTGCATCAGTCCTTTAGCCCTCTGGAAATGACCTCTGCCTGAGTTCTTAGGCAGCAGTTACCTACTGAAGTCAGCAGAAGGGGAGTTGCTGGCTATTTGGAAAGCTCCCATGGGCCAATTTTGGCCCCCAGGCCACAGGCTAGGGATCCCTGCTCTAGTCTCTTTCCTTTCATATCATTCTAAGGCCATAATTTTGATTTTCTCAAATAAAATACCTGCAGCCGCCATCTTGAATTTTGGCCAAGACCACTTAAAACTATAATTATTTATTACTTAAAATCTTTTAAAACAAAAGTAACTACATTTTTATGTTCATTTACTTGCCATAACTCACTGCTGCCATCTTAATTATGCTAATTCGATGTGCCAACATTACAATCTTCTCCCCTGCTCCAGCTGAATGATAGGAAGCTGTTTGTGGTGCTGATTCCTTACACAGTTCCCTCATCTTTCTTTCCATTCTGTAAGTTCCCTCATTTTCAAAGCATCTGATGAAGTGGGATTTTCTCCCATGAAAGGCTCATACGAAACATAAATCTATTAGTCTTTAAGTGCCACAGGCCTCTTTATCTTTTCCCCCCTCACAGAGGCTCACAGCAGGTAAAAGGGGAGCAGAGGAAAGGCTGCACAAGCCACCATGTCATTTCTTGCTCTTGGAATCCTTAAAAATATTTTAATGTCTATTTTGGACTCTCTGGCTGGGAGTTGCAAAGAAGCCTGAGAAAGAGACATGCAGCTCCCAGTGACATTGCAGCCCTTAAGGCTCTTGTTGAATGAGAAATAAATCACACAAGGTATGTCTACACTGGAGGCTCTGTTAAGGTGGACTTTAAATTGACTTAAAGTCAACCTTGTTAAGTAGATTTAGAGCGTCCACATTCCAAACTCCCAGAGGCAGCCCACAGCCACCCTGGCAGCTGCTAGGTTGACTTAACGGTTAAGTAGACCTTATTAAGTCAACTTAAGGGCTATGCCCCGTCTATACTGGCTGAAGGTGACTTAATAAGGTTGACTGAAGCCTTAAGTCAACCTTAAGAGGTGGTGTCATTAAGTTGACTTAAAGAAGCACTTAAGTAGACTTAATACATTCCTATTGTGGATGGAGAATTGCTTAGGTCGACTTAAGGAAGGTTAAGTTGACCTAAGGCTCCAGTGTAGACATACCCATAGTGCATAAAGAGGCCTAAGTATAATTACCTATAATCTGTAAAAGAGAGACAAACAAGATCAGAACTCAGACTTGTTCAATCTAGTTTCTCTTCCTACATACAGTTGATTTGCAGTATACTCTTATCCAGTCTGAACCTCAGTGTCACCACCTGTAAATGAGGAAAACAATACTGACCAGTCTGTCATACAGGTACCTTACAAGTCTTAATTTACTGTAGTTGGTAACAGGCTTTGAAATCTTTGGATAAAAAATGCTTTATATATATATTATGCTATAGTTACTGTCTGACCAAGGTGCCTACCACCTAGATATCTAAGGCCCTGATTCAACAAGGCGCTTAGGACTTTACATCACTTTTGACTTATGCAGGGCACTTGTGAAGATCACTCACTTGCTTAAAGTTAAGCCTGGGCTTATGTTCTGTGCTGAATTGGAGGCTAATTAATTACTTTTCAGAGATTACTTTAGTGGGACCTGTTGGTTCAGCAGCTCCTGTGTGGGTGTGGGTGTGTGTGGTTGTGTTGAAATGATGGTTATATTTGCATAGGTGTGTGTGTGTGTGAGGTTGGGGGTGGGGATAATATACCCACATGCTTACACAAATTATATAACCAGCAAATATGTCACTCAATCTTGTTGCTTAAAAATATGCAGTACTGCAAGAATTAATAATGAAGGCACATGATCTTGGTGAAAATTTTACGCACACTCATAGGTGCAATGCAATGAACAAAGAAAGAGCAATGTTGAGAACAATATCCTCCCTCTATCAGCAGTTTACTTCAGTCTGCTTATGTATGATCAAAGACTACAAATATAGTTTGAACAGTATAAAATAATCACTGGGTTTACAATATGAAATGCTTTCTTGTTTTAAAAAAAGCAAAGCCTACCACAGTTGTACTGCCCCAACATGCGGAGCATGTGGACTAATTTAGTGATGAGAAGCAAAGCAAAGCTGGTGGTAGGGAAATTAGGGTTAAGAAGCTAACCTCCCTTCTACAGCCTCTTTGAAGATTTCTACATTCTGAGGAGAGGGTAATGAAAATGTTTTACCTCCTCTATTGCAGGGGGTTCAATGAGCAATAAAAAAAACCCCACTCATTCTACCATACCTTGGTGAAAAGGCAATACAGAGAATGGAAGAAACACTCAGATCGGCTTCAGAGGCTGTGTCAGAAGAGAAGAACGCAGTTAAGCACAGGTACAGAAACCATTATTGAGAAGTGTTTTGTCTCTATTTATTCCCAGCACTTCTCCAAGCCCCACCAACACTGAGTGGGGCGACAGCAGCTCCAGATCAGGCAGGCACCCTAGGGGCTGGAGCCTGCGGCCCCCTGATAACCCATGCATTAATCTGGCCCCGGTGAACACGGTGACTTAACTATGGGAGGAAACACCTGTGAAGAGGAGCCAGGCGTAACATTACACAAACTAAAATATCAGCTTAATAGGATGACTGCAGAGCCATTCTGATTATAACAGACACAAAGCCTGAGATCACTCAAACAGACACCAACCAGACACAGTTTACCATAAAGAAGGGAGATCTATTAAAACAAAACCATTGGCCTAGTCAGAGGCACAGCCGGTGGCAACGCATGTAGTTAAGTTTTCCTAACACTACCCATTACAAGCCCCTGTTTTCAGTTGCTTATGACTTTGCCAGTCTCAGAATGTCTGTGAGGACATTTTCCTTGCTCATTCTCTGCCTCGCGCTGAATTTCTTTATAAAGTTTTCTCAAAAATGGCCCACCCAGTTCTGAGTCTGGAGGAAACAAGGTAGTTTTGCTAATGCTAAAAATTGTTTCCAACTGGCTTTCAAAAGAGCTACACAGGGGTGGCCAAACTTATGGAACTCAAGAGCCACACAAGTTGATAATTAAACCTTTGAGAGCCACGCTGAGGTATATAGCCATATACTTTTACCTACTCCAAAATTAGTAAGTTTAAAATTTATCACACACTTTAATCTTATTGTAAAAAGAGGACAAATATTGATCCTACTAATGTCAGATATTCTAATAATTACTTAAGGTTACCGTGAAAATGAGGCCTCTAGAGTAAAAACTTTGCTGCTGCTCGATGTAGAAGACTGCAGGCTAGTGGCGAGTTGTTTAAAATCCCAACCATGCCATGCTTCTCCCCACCGTCCCTGACCCCCTCCTGAACTCCAGGCTGGGGCTGCTTTCCTCAACTGATTTGCTGACTTTCTTCTGGGAGCCACAGCTTTTCATTCAAGAGACACATGTGGCTCCTGAGCCACAGTTTGGCCACGTCTGATCTATAATAATGTCACCATACCTTGGCCAAGAAACAGGAAATTTGGCAGAGAAATAGCAGTGAGTCAGTGCAATATCCCCATGCAAATCCTTATGGATTTAGCTGGATTAAAAATTTGCAGACATTGTCATATGCACATGCTCAGTAGAGCTTTCTAGATACTGCCATTAACTTTCTGAAAACTCTGTCTGCACTGAGCATGCTCTGGATCCCCACTGAGCCTGAAGCTCTGATGGGACACCACCACCAACAGTAGCTGCTCCACTGCTTTGGCCTCTGGAAAGGACTGCTGGACTGGTAGCCAGAAGGAGATCATGAGTTTTAATCTCTGCTTTTCTGCTGCTAACTGTTAATGATATAGTGGACTTTGCAGTTCTTATTAATGATCCAGGCCAAATAATGCAACCTTGCAAGGCAGGTAAGTACACGATTTGCAGTGAGATTCAGTAACTAAGAGGTTTCACAAGGTCACCTGAAGCTGAGCTGGGAAAGCAACCCATTGTCTCGTCCACCTAACCATAATGCCTTTCAGAATAAATATGAAAGATTTGTGTGGTGGGTTGGGCTTCATATAACCACTAGCCCCCACTGTTCATCACAGTCATGAGTCCAGAACCATGGACAAGCGACCTGTAATTCAGGAGAGGGGACATAAGGTGATATTTAGCATCCTCCCGGCCAAGCCTGGGCAGCTCTGGAGTCTGGAAGGGCCCATGTTGTAATCTAGGCAACCCTGGGAATCCAAGACCCATTTTATACTTCCAGGAAAACTTGGCAGCAGTTGACACAAGTTGTGCAAGCTAAGCAAAATAGCTTGCATAACGCCTGTCAGCTCCCTAGTTCCCCTTCTGCACAGCGTCTTCACTGTCCTGCACCACTTGAGGGGGTGGTTTTACTAAGTCATTTTCTGGACTGACTTAACATATCTTAACTGGCTGCTAAGTCTATCCAGCAGGATCGATTTGACGGCAGCAACTTTGCCACCATCAGCTTAGACACGGCCTAAGTTAAGACAGCATCCCCATGGCTCTCTTATGTGCCCCAGTGCTCCCTGGGATCTCCACCTCATGACATAATCCATCCCGATACATTCAACCTCAGTCCTGTCCTGATACAACCTGTGCTGGGGGCTTGTGAGGTGGGGCTTTGTGGCTGGCTTCCTCTGTAACAAACTGCTACGCTATCACTTACTCCTTCAATGCTAAATGTTGCCGATTAAAGCAATGGATGTAAGATCCTGGCTTCAAAATCTGGCTGATGCTCCATGTGAAAGTCAGCCTAGTTCTGCACAGTGGAATTTCTGATCTTTTTTTTGTTTGTTTAAAAGAAATCACAAAAATATACACCAAAAACTCTACATTTAAAGAATATACAGATGTAAAATGAAAACTGGTAAGCAATTATAGATTTACGATTGCTGATGCAACCTGAGTCCATCCTTTTTGGGGCTTATACATGAAGATACATCCTTCAATTAATGATCACGTGCTATTTGTTCTAAAGAACCACATCTTCGTTCAGTGCTCAGCATGCACCGTGAAAGAGGTTTAAAACTGTAAGAAAAGCAAGGATTTGTTTTGTGGTAAGGGCATTGCAGTGTGTGCAATGGAACTTGTTTTTCTCTTTGTCTGTGGACAAAGCAATATCAAAATGCACATGCACAAATGGGATTGAACTGAGGTTTCATGGGCTACCTTAATTCTGACATTTTCTAACTTAGTAGTACTATGCTTTGTCACCTTAAGGTTCTTTATACCTGGTTTCTCATCTGAAATTGTTGTATAGTTCAATTGACTTGAATTTGTCAACCTGAAAGGGGAAAAAAAACCAACAGAAGGAAAGCAAACCCATCTCTGTAGCATAACCTCTCTGTGCATCTATCCAATTGATGGAGCAGATAAGAGACACAGTGGGTTACATAAAATGTAAGAACCAGAAACTTAATGAAATAGCTCTAAATGTGACAGCATTCATGGAAAGATTAATTACCAGGAGTAATAGGGGAATGATGCCAGGAATTGATGGGATTGGTACAAACACCAAAAGCCTGCTGTGCAACTAGGTCCATAATATGCAGTCCTAATCTGCAGGCCTATTGTTTTTTCTACAAAAACAACAGGCTTCAGCCGTTGACACAAAAAGAGTTATAATACAGTTTCTGCAGGAAAAAACAACAACAGCTATTAGAAATAACTACTTAAGACACATCTGCAGAGGAGTGCCACATGCTATAATCGTATCTCGAGCTTGAGTATCTAGGAGGAAAGGTAGTGCTGTTGTTTTTATCTCAGTGGTTAAGGGGGAAGAACAGAGTTGGAGGAAAGATAAGGAAAGAGAGCGAGAGCCAGAAAAGGAAGAGAGAGAGGCTTCTCGTTTGCAGATTTGCCATAGAACACTGTCCTCTTCCCCAGTGTGAAAATCAGAACATGTTGAAGTCCTCTGGGCCTGATTCTCCATAGCCTGGGCCCTTGTGCATTTTCAGCCATGCAAAGTGAGTGCAAAATGCAGTCATTCTGAGGTGGGGTTATTCCATCGGCTTTGCACTGGTGTAATTAACTCCACAAGGGGAAGAGCAGGAGCGAATCAGACCCAGACTCTCTCTGAAATAAGATAATCATTATCATTTTCAACATGTCAGAATATTTGTCCTCTACATTACCCCAGGGGAAAAAGATATGATTTTCTGGTTTTGTTTTTGGCAATCCCCTTACGTCTTTCTTCACTCTCTGTTATAACTGATGAACCTGACATTCGAAAACACCTTGGGAAACCACAAATTATTCATGGCAGAAAAAAAATGAAAACACTCCACTTTACAATAGGATTAGATCAACTGATCTGACTCAGGTTGGTTTCCTGATATACTTTGTGTTGACAGCAAAATATTGTACAAGTATTTTAGACGCAAATATTGGCTGACGGAAGATGCTGAGACAATTGTATTAATTCTTAGTACATTTGCTGCCAGATAAATAGTCAGAGTATCTGTGTCTGTATGTTGTATATCTACAGATATGGATATAGATGTAAACATGCTGCTATCTCTATTTGGCATGGATCTATCTGTGCCCCACTGCTCTGCCACTTCCCCACTGCTGCCCCCCTGCTCTGCCCTTTCCTCACTGCTGCCCCCTGGCTCATCACTGCCACCCCCCACTCCATCTCAGTTCGGTGCTGTTGCTCCCCTGTTCCCCAATACCCTTTCCCTGTCACCCCCCACCCCCTGCTGCCACTCTTCCCAGCCTGCCAGGCACCCCCCCAATTCCCGGTCCCTGTTGCTGCTTCCCTGGGCTCCCCAAAAACCCTGGGTCCTCCTGTCACTTTCCCCAGACTCCCCGACCCTCCCCAATGTCCGAGCCCTGCCACCCCTTCCCTGGGTGGGTTTGCTAACTGTGTGTGTTTGTCTGTTTGACTTTTCCCTTACAGCTGACTTCTGTTAGTTGTTTCTTACTGTGGGTGGGGGCTGCTTGCACCATTGTTCCCTGATCACCTTTGTGCACCAGCCTCAATCAGCCTTGTGATCAGCCTTCCCCTGTGTGTTTAACAAGGGGCCAGGCCTGACCTAGGCAGAGAAGGCTTTAAAAGCCAGTGGCTGAGCGACCAGAGGACAGCAAACAGGGGAGTTTGAGAGGGAGTCTGGGGAGGAGTTTGTGAAACCACGATGGTGAAGAGGAGCCGCACTGCTGCCAGCACCCCTCTTGTCTCCTCCACCTGTGCCTGTAGCCAGACAGACATCCTGACCATAGATATCTCTACCCAGACCCTGGTGTGGACTTGCAGGGACTGCAGCCTGCAGTTCCCTGTCTCCAACGATCTGGCTGGGGAGATGAATCGATGTGACAGGTGCCTGCTGGTGGAATCTCTCAGGAGGCAGATGGGAGAGTTACAGGAGGAGGTGTCTCGGCTTAGGAGTATCCACACCCTGGAGAAGTTCCTCGACAGCATCCACGAGGAGAAGTGCAAGATGGAGGGCACTGACCAGGTACCAGAGACTACTGCCACAACACTGGAGCTGGATGGGGAGCCTGTGGCAGGGGGAGGACACTGGCAGCTGGTTACCTCTGGCGGTAGGCAGTGCTCCACCCCTGCCCAAAACCCACCCTCTGTTGTGGTGAAGAATCGTTATGTGGTGCTAGAGACGGTGAAGGAGGTGGAAGAGGAGAGGCCATGCACCCCCGAGGCTGGGAGGATCACAGCCACCACAGTTGGAGGAAACGTAGAGTTGTGGTGGTTGGGGACTCACTTCTGAGGGGGACGGAGGCACCCATCTGTCGCCCTGACAAGATCTCTCGAGAGGTATGCTGCCTGCCAGGTGCCCGCATCCGAGACGTTACGGAGGGATTGTCGAGAATCATCCGCCCCTCTGACTACTACCCCATGCTTCTCATCCATGTGGGAACCAATGATACTGCGAGAGGTGATCCTCGGCAGATCAAAGGTGACTTCAGGGCTCTGGGAGCGCGGGTGAAGGAGTTTGGAGCACAGGTGGTGTTCTCCTCGATTCTTCCGGTCAAGGGTAGAGGCCTGAGCAGAGACAGATGCATCCTGGAGATGAACGTTTGGCTGCGAAGATGGTGTCGTCAGGAGGGCTTTGGCTTCCTCGACCATGGGTTGCTGTTTCAGGAAGAAGGACTGCTAGGCAGAGATGGACTCCATCTTTCGAGGAAGGGGAAGAGCGTATTTGGACGCAGACTGGCTGACCTAGTGAGGAGGGCTTTAAACTAGGTCTGAAGGGGGAAGGAGACCAAAGCCCACAGGTAAGTGACTATGTGGGAGACCAAGGGGATGGGATGGAACTTGGGGGGTGCCGGGACTGTAACTACAGGGATAGAAGAGAGGATAATTGGAACATGCGGGGGGAATCAAATAACTTTCTTAGATGCTCTAATGAAGCCCTAATGCCTGAGGCAGGTGGGGGAGGTCAACACCAAAAGAAAATCCAGGGAGGTAGATACAATAGAATTGAATGTCAAAATGGGAAAGTAGGGCAATCAGCTGGGTATCTTAGGTGCCTATACACAAATGCAAGGAGCCTGGGAAACAAGCAGGAGGAATTGGTAGCACTAGCGCAGACAAAGAACTATGACATGATTGGGATAACAGAGACGTGGTGGGATAGTTTGCATGACTGGAGCTCTGCAATAGATGGGTATAGACTGTTCAGGAAGGACAGGCAGGGAAGGAAAGGGGGAGGAGTAGCACTATATGTAAAGGAGCTCTATGACTGCTCAGAGCTCCATTATGAAAGTGGAAACAAGCCAGTTGAAAGTCTGTGGGTTAAGTTTAGAGGGGAGAGCAACAAGGGGGATGTTGTGGTAGGTGTCTGCTACAGACCACCAGATCAGAAGGAGGAAGTGGATGAGGCATTCTGTGTACAACTAACAGAAGTTTCTAGAGCACAGGCCCTGGTTCTCATGGGGGACTTCAATTACCCTGACATCTGCTGGAAGGCCAATACAGCAGTGCACAGGCAATCCAGGAAGTTTCTGGAGAGTGTTGAGGACAACTTCCTGGTACAAATGCTGGAGCAACCAACGAGGGGCCTTGCGCCTCTCGATCTGCTGCTCACAAATAGAGAAGAATTTATCAGGGAAGTAGAGGTCAATGGCAGCCTGGGTAGCAGTGACCATGAAATGATTGACTTCAAGTTGATGATTAAAGGAAAGAAGGAAAGAAGCAAAACACAGACCCTGGACTTCAGAAAAGCAGATTTTGTCTCCCTCAGGGAACTGATGGGCAGGATCCCTTGGGAGGCTGATCTGAAGGGGAAAGGTGTCCAAGAGAGTTGGGTGCATTTTAAAGAAACCCTGCTAAGGGCACAGGAAGATACAATTCCGATAAGGAGAAAGCACAGCAAATGTGGAAGGCGCCCACTGTGGCTTAACAGAGAGCTCTGCACTGAGCTGAAGCATAAAAAGGAAGCTTACAGGAAGTGGAAGCTAGGACAGATGACTAAGGAGGCATATAAAGACATTGCTCGGGACTGCAGGGATAAAATCAGAAAGGCCAAAGGACAAATGGAGTTGCGACTAGCAAGGGATGTGAAGGATAACAGGAAGGGGTTCTACAAGTATATCAATAACAAGAAGAGGATCAGGGATGGTGTAGGTCCCTTACTGAATGGGGCAGGCATCCTCGTGACAGAGGATGAGGAAAAAGCTGAAGTGCTCAATGCTTTTTTTAGTTCAGTTTTCACAAGCAAGGTCAGCTCCCAGCCCACTACACTAGGTACGGTAGACTGGGGAGAAGAAGAGAGGCCCTTGGTGACAGAAGGTCAGGTTAGGGACTGCTTAAAGAAACTAGATGTGCACAAGTCAATGGGGCCGGATGAACTGCATCCGAGGGTGCTGAGGGAGCTGGCTGATGAGATAGCAGTACCGTTGGCCATTATCTTTGAAAACTCGTGGCGAACGGGGGAGGTGCCAGAGGACTGGAAAAAAGCAAATATAGTACCTATCTTCAAGAAAGGCAAAAAGGAGGATCCAGGGAATTACAGACCTGTCAGCCTCACCTCAATCCCTGGAAAAATCATGGAGCAGCTTCTCAAAGAATCCATCCTGAAACACTTGGAGGAACGTAGAGTAATCAGGAACAGTCAGCATGGATTTACCAAGGGTAAATCATGCCTGACCAACCTCATCGCCTTCTATGATGAGATGACTGGATTTGTGGATGCGGGAAGAGCCGTTGATGTCATATACCTTGACTTTAGCAAGGCTTTTGATACGGTTTCCCACAGCATTCTCATTGGCAAATTAAGGAAGTATGGGTTAGATGCGTGGACTGTAAGGTGGATAGAAAACTGGCTAGAACAACGGTTTCAGCGTGTAGGAATCAATGGCTCCATGTCAAGTTGGCAGGCAGTAACAAGTGGTGTGCCCCAGGGGTCGGTCCTGGGGCCAGTTCTGTTCAATGTTTTCATTAATGATCTGGATGATGGGATAGATTGCACACTTAGTAAGTTTGCAGATGATACCAAACTGGGGGGAACGGTAGACACCCTAGAGGGCAGAGACAGGATTCAGGGAGACCTAGACAAACTGGAGCAGTGGGCCAAGAGGAATCTCATGAGGTTCAACAAGGATAAGTGTAAAATCCTGCACTTGGGACGAAAAAACCCCATGTACTGCTACAGGCTGGGGAGTGATCAGCTAAATAGCAGCACTGGAGAAAAGGACCTGGGAGTCATGGTGGATGGGAAGCTGGATATGAGTCAGCAGTGTGCTCTTGCTGCCAAAAAGGCCAATGGCATACTGGGCTGCATCAGAAGTGTTACCAGCAGATCGAGGGATGTGATCATTCCCCTCTATTCTGCACTAGTGAGGCCACATCTGGAATACTGTGTCCAGTTTTGGGCTCCCCACTACAAAAAGGACATGGACAAATTAGAGAGAGTCCAGAGGAGGGCAACCAAAATGATCAAAGGGCTGGAGCACAAGCCCTATGAAGAAAGACTGAAGGAACTAGGCTTATTTAGCCTGCAGAAGAGAAGACTGAGGGGGGATTTGATAGCAACCTTCAACTACTTGAAGGGTTGCTCCAAGGAGGAGGGAGCTCGACTGTTCTCGGTAGTAACAGAGGGCAGAACGAGAAGCAATGGCTTCAAGTTACAGCTGGGGCGGTCCAGGCTGGATATTAGGAAAAACTTCCTTACTAGGCGAGTGGTGAAGCATTGGAATAAGTTGCCTAGGGAGGTGGTGGAATCTCCATCTCTGGAGGTGTTCAAGTCCCAGCTGGACAAAACACTGACTGGGATGATCTAATGGGAGTGGTCCTGCTTTTTTTGGCAGGGGGTTGGACTAGATGACCTTGTGGGGTCCCTTCCAACCCTATGATTCTATGATTCTATGGTCTCCCTGAACCCCCCCCCCAAAAAAAAACCCTCCTGGCCATCCCATCACTTTCCCCAACTCCTCGACCCCTGCCCCACCCCCTGGTCCCTGCCACCACTTCCCTGGCCTCCCTGAATCCCCCCCCCAATGTCCAGGCCGACCCCCCCCCGGTCCCTCTTACATGGCCGCTCCAGATGCTGGGGTCCCTTCCTCAATCCAGCCCCAGCCCCGGCCGACTGCCCAAGATGGCTGCCCGGCAACACTGGGTCCCTGGCCTGCCACATGATCTGGGAAACTCCTGGGAGGGGCTGTGTACCATATTTTCTTGAGTATAAGCAGAGAGCCTGTTTTGAAGCCAATTTTCAGGCACAAAATTTTCGGCTTATAGGCGATGATATATGGTAGATATCAAAGTATAGACATTATCTATCTATCTATCTATCTATTCACACCTATAATTATAATTGTCCAAATGTGTGTGTGTGTAAGGCAGGCTTAGAAGCTGTGCTTAACAGCTTCTGAAGGGGGCGGGGCAACTAATCTGCATGGGTCCTGTATTAGCATGGATACAAAGAGCACAATTAGCTGATTATCATACTGGGTGCTGGGCATAGTGGGTAGTGGTATTTGGGGTTAGTCTGCTCACAAATCTATCAATATCTGTAATTCTACTAAGGGGAAATATGAAATACTGTCCTTGTGTGAACTGCTACGCTCTGTGTTTCAAATCTGTCTGGGTTAGTTAAGGGGTAAAAACTACCCTCAGTTAAAAAAAAAACACTTGTAGGAAAGGTGACTGCATGTTTCAGCCTGAAAAGGGAAAAAACAGGAGGGGGGGGTAAGCCTTGTTTCTGCTGAAGCAATTTGCCTCCCCCCCCATTGCTTCTTCTATTCTTTGTTATGGAAGTAGATGATTAACAGCTGCTTAAAGACTAAGAGAGCTGAACTCACTGGAGAGTTCTCTCTCCCTCTGAGCTGAAGAGGAGCAGCAAGGGGGTGACCATCAACTGGAGCTGGTGGACGATGAGAGCAGCCAGTGGCAAGCTGGGTGACACAAGGGACCAGAGGGTGGAGCTGGCAGACAGCAGGCAAAGCCAGTGGATGGTGAGAGTGGCCAGCAGCGAGCTGGGCAACACAAGGGACCAGAGGGCAGTGCCGGCAGACAGTGGGCAGAACCGAGAAACAGTTCTAGAGAATGGAGTGAGTGACTGGTAGATGGCATCGGCAGACAGCTGGCATGAAAGATACTCCCTACGTACCCTATTGTTGGTTGGGAGCCTAGTTAGCACTGATTCTCCAGATCGGTGCCAGTTTTGCCATTAAGTTTGTACGTTCTGTTATGCAGTGTGGGTTGTTGGGACCATCACTCTATACTAATTTTCCTAGATTAGTGCTGATCTGTTATTTGGCCTTTTGCAATTTTATTTCGCTACTATTAAAAGTTCCGTTTACTACACTCAGACTCATACTTGCGAGGGGGGAAGCCTTACCCCTTTGGGGTGCTCAGGGAACAGTGTCTGGGTGAGGGCTCAAGCCTGATGGTGGTGGTGTGTCATTGGGAAACTCTCAGATATAGAACCTGACCCTTGTCTTGCCAGCGTGCCCTGTCAAAAGGGTTACATGTGTATCACACACACAAATAGATATAAATACAAAGATAACTGTATAGCCATAGAGTTTTAATACATATAGATCACTAAACAGGGTGATGTATTGACAGCATATGATTATATCTCTTTTTAGCTAGACATAGAGATAGTGATGTACATGTGTGTGTGTGTGAGAGAGAGACTATGTCACTATCTCTGTGTCTAGCTAAAAAGAGGTATGAACATATCCTGTCAATACATAACTCTATTTGTTTCTATAATGTCCAGAGTGTTAATACTTAACATATGGCATCTGTTTCCCATGGGGTATGTCTACACTTGAAATTTAGTTTGAATTAATGAGGATTAATTCAAACTAAATTAGTGCATGGCTACACTGGCTTTCCTTAGTTCAAACAAAGGAAAGCTTAGTTTGAAATTGTTGAACCTCGCTTTAGTTCAAACTAACAGTTAGTTCAAACTTATTAGTTCAAGCTAGTCGAATGGAGCTGCGTTAATTCAAACTAACCATTAGTTTGAATTAATGTGGTTTGCCCTTCCTCCTCCCAGTGTGCCTTCCTCTGTTTATGTATTGGGAGGGAGCATGGCCCTTCCTGGTGGCCATGTTGCCACATTTCCCATGACGCACCCTTCGTAAATCAGACTAGCAAATCCTGTCCATGGACGTGCTAGTTCTATTTGGGTTTCTAATGGGGACATGTTGATTTAAATTAACTTAGTTCGAATTGAATTAATTATTTCATACTAGCCTCCTAAGTTTAGACATAGTCATGCAAATAATGACTTTTTAATTTGAAGTTAGCACCCATGATCCTAAATCCATACTATCTCCAGGATTAATTATGAGTACTAGATTGCACTACCAAGCTCTCTTCTTGATAAGCTTCATAAACCTCATTTGCACGTAGGCTAAACCAGATCCTCAGTGGTTAGAGAGTTACCGTATGTCACCTACACATGACTTGACCTGGTAGAGGAGAAGACTTGAAGAACAGATCATAGTGAAGTGTGAGCAGGTGGGTCTGTGCGTTCCCTGGATAAGGATAATTTTGTAACCATACAGATACCCCCTGCATCTCCATATATAACTGTGTGCAAGGACCAAGACTGTTTTAAATACAGACTTTCTCAGGCAGAACTTCTAGGCTATGTCCACATGTACATAGTTAAATCAATTTAACTTAAATCAGTTTAATAAAATCGAAATAAAAATCATTAAGTAGATTTAAGTTAAATCAATTTAACAGGTCCACACCAGTAAAACCCAAATTGAAATAGCAAGTCCAGAAACAGGACTTGCTATTTGGATTCAGGAGAGGGGCACCATGGGAGGTGCAGCAAGACAGCCCCCTAGAAGGGCCATGCCCCCACCCAATATATAGAAAAAGGACAGCACCCTAGGAAGGAGAAGGGCAAATCACATTAAATCAAAATAATTGTTATTTTGAAATAATGTATCCAAACAGCATTATTTCTAAATAACTGTTTCGATTTAACAGGCATTTCACTTTAAAGTAAGTTTAACCTATTTCAACTCCATGTCTCTTGAACTGAAATGATGGAGCTCATCATTTCAATTCAAAAGAACGTTTTGTGGACCTAATTTTTTTTATATCGAAATAACCACTGTTATTTTGATTTAAAAGGTATGCGTGGACATATCCCTAATGAAGTTCATGGGATTTTTGCCTGTATATGGAATTTGGACTTTTTCCTTAGACCAAAAGTTATTACATGAAATTCACCTGAAACTCAAGTTCCAAAGGGGTAGCCGTGTTAGTCAAGTTCTGCAAAATAAGCAGGAAGTCCTGTGGCACATAAAAACAAACATATTGCCTGAAACTCAGTTTTTCTCAGCAATTCATGGCCTTTTTTCAAACCCAAACTTTTTGCAAAAATGTTCACTGTTGCTCAGACTTCTCCTTTCTTATAACATTTTCTCCAGTATTTTAATCTGAATTGTCTTATCACACTTTTTAATTTGCTGAAAAATGCTTTGAAACTTGGTTTTTAGCACATGGGCAATTTTGGAAATGCTTGCAGGTGATAGCTGGAAAAATGGTCCCAAAATGGAAATCTGTTCAGAATGTCACAATTTTTGATGAAAAATTTTTCAACCAGCTCTAGCCTTTATGCATCCTCTTCCTGGCCTAATCATTTTCTGCTCTCATAGTACAGTAAGTTAATAAAGTTATGGCTTGCAACCTTACCACCTGGTATTGCAATATGGTCAGTTCTCAAAAGCTAAGCAGGATCAGAGTGGATCAGTACTTATGTGGCACACTTCCAAAGAAAGTCAGCCTTCCTCTGGTTCTGCACACATGATGGTAGTGATGCTGTTGTTGGCACTCTTCCCAGTGGCTAGATGCTAAACCATTGCCCCAGCATGGTGTTTGAGGGAATTCTGCTGCTGGGGGTGTTGCATTTGAGTCACTGAGCAACAGACTTGATGATCATTTATGGCAATTAAGAATCCCAAAAGAGTTTTTGTAGGAACTGAGATGTTTACCCTAGTGTCCTGGCAGAATTCCAACAGGGGTTATATGACATTCTGCTTGGGTAATTATACCCCACTGATAACTTCTTCTGCAGTTTCAATTAGATGTGATATTCTTCATCGCTTCCCTTCATATAGTGTTGCTATACAACTTCAGACTTTTGACATTAAGGTTAGTCGGTATCATTATAGTCGTCTGCACAATGCAGGCCGCGAAACTTCAGCCACCCACTCCTGTAACAGACCCTTAACCTTTGGCTGAGTTATTGAAGTCCTCAAATCATGGTTTAAAGACTTCAAAGTGCAGAGAATCCACCAGTAAGTGACCCATCCCCATGCTGCAGAGGAAGGCGAAAACCCCCACAACCAACGATAAACAGCTGTTGTGGTTCATCTCCAGGGCTGAATACTGTTCCTTTGTAGGTGAGTTAGCAGTGTTGTCAATGCCTGTGATTTAACCATGAATCTTCAGATTTTTGGATTTTTTCTTAAAATTCCAGCTGCTAGAATAATATCAGTTATGAATCTGTTTTCATTTAATAAAAAAAATGTTGCTAGGCCTCGTAACTGCAGCGAAAAGTTAGGAGACTTGAAGAAACATGCATCCTAAAGGCCCAAAAGACAAAAAGCAAATAAAAAGAATTCAACATTTATTGCTTTTAAAATATCATGATTTTTAAGTCCAACTTATCATTTTAGAAGACTGGACTAATGATTTCCGAATGTGTGACATTGGCAATACTAAGCAATCGTTCTATATCTCTCTATAGGACTTGATTAATTGCTTATTTAGTTCATGTTTGCAAAGTGTTTCAGAACTCTTGGATGCATTGTTTTCTATTAGGGCAAAGCACTGATATTAAGATGAAATGATTACCGATCTGTTGCTCCATTGCTCTTTTCTGGGGTGACAGTAGGCTCCATTTAAATGATACACTGCTGTGTAGATGGTTTTTGGAGTAAGAATGCTAATGTTATAAATATGAAGGCACCATCTCTTTACGAAGGGACTGTCTTGTGGACAACTCCCCCTTCTGCACCATTCTGATGGTGCAGATCACTTCCCTTTTCAATCATGATCCCACAAAATCCTTGTGGTGAATAAAGTAGTTGCTTACATTGAACAGGAATGTTTGAAATATATTTAATGTGTTATTTTTACAACATACACACACAAATTAAATTAAAACATATGTACTCTTGCTGGAAGTTGCAACATAACACTACTTTATTTTTTGGAATTCAGCATAACACACTAGAATCCAAAAACAGAGGGAGGAAAAACACACTGCTCCTTAAAGCAACAAAACACAACTCACTCCATTTTGCTTTAAGCCCTCTCTGTTCACAATGGCTGTGTTCACACACAGGGGGTTATTTCGATACGGTTGTTTCGAAACAACTTGTATCGAAATAACGACTTATTTTGAAATGACTTATTTCGAATTAGCAAAAAAGTCACTTCGAAATAAGGAGAAAAGCCGGAATCGAAATAGCAATTCCGGACAACAGTTATTTTGAAACGACTCACCGTCGTTTCAAAACAACATGTTCAGACAATGGTTGTTTCGAAACAAGTCGTTTCAAAACCACCGTTGTTTCAAAGCAACACATTCGCACGGCGTTGTTTCGAAACAACCGTTGCCAACCAATGTTGTTTCAACCACAGACTAGGTTTAACTTGTTTTGAAACACCCATGCGTTGTGTGAACAGCCAAAACCTTATTTTGAAACAACCTCCGTTGTTTTGAAATAAGGAGGCTGTGTGAATACAGCCAATGACTCTTTTCACGCGGTTTACTTTGGTGCCTCCTAGCCTGCAAACAGGACCAGGAATGCTACCTTTCCTTCCCACCCCTCAGTAGTTAAAGTGATAACTTGCAATTTCAACACAGTATTCAATACACCAAAACTTTTAGGCAGTATTTGGAAATAAGAAGTACCCGGTACTGCATCACCAGTCAGTTTTCCATTCAAGTGCTCTAAAGACCGCTCACAGTCCATGGAACATAACTGAGACCTGCTGCTCTATGTCACAAGGGTGATAGAGATTTTCAGGAAGTATTCTTAGTGATACAGTAATAAAGTTAGCTTCAAGGCTGTTGCTAATACTGTACTGAAATGGATAGGAAACTGGTTAGTAGGCATCATACACAAGGGAACACTGCCCTTGTCTGGATAGTGAGTAGGAGGAAGGAATCCTAGGGAATCTCTACATGTATCTTCCACTAATTGAAGGGAAATAATGAAGAATATTATATTGCTCTTGAACAACAAGGAGATTTAAATTAATGGAAGATGTGTGTCCAAATCTCCTAGTCTGTTCTTAGAAGCTCAACAAATTTTGTATTTTATTTATGTGTGGTTTTATTTCTACAACTTTACATATGTGATACCCATTAGAATAGCAAATGAGTAGTTCACTTAGTTTAAAAACATAACGCCTTCCCCCCAATCCTTCGGGAACACAATTGCTTAATTTTGAGCATGTAAGTAGTTCCACTGAAGTCAAGGCAACTACTCATCCCAATCTTACTTGAATTTGATGGCTTCCTTTCCGAGCTAGCAGAGTTCCTACTCACCATTGGAAAATTCCATCCAAAATCTTTCTCAGTAGATGTGCCCTGAAGGCTGCACCATTCTGGTGAATGAACAGCCAGCATGGCCCTGTTAATTCTCATCACCATTAGGCCTACTCTACACTGCCGGCAGCATCCATGGGAGATATGCAAGCTACATACTTAAACTTGCTTTTTTCCTGTTGACTTACTAACTTTCACTTGCCACAGCATCTTCACTGTGCTGCACTGGCAGAAAACACCCTCTAGTTGACACAGCTTTATTACTCTTTTCAGGAGTGGTGGATTTATTGTGTGGGCCAGAGAGTGCATCCAGGATCAGTTGTGTGGGTTCCCACTGAATCAATCTTGCTGCACTGATCCATGAAGCCCAATGCAGCACCCACTGTGTAGACATTCCCTGAGAGCGAGCAGTACTGTCTCAAATCTGAAGCCATTCAGGCCAAAACATGGATTGTGCTCAGAAGCAAAAGTAAGTATCCCTTTTTCCGAAAAAGCTGCCATTGCTGTTGTTCGAAAGTTCATTTTTCTCATAGTGAACCCATAAAGTTCAATGCTATCTCTCAGCACCAAGGCCATACAGAAACAAAATGCTGCCCCAGTACTATTGCAAGTATAAAAATAAACACCATAGTTACTCCTTTCCCTGAACTTGGCAGGGAGTCAGGACTGTCACCCTCAGATTGAAAGCTTTTTGACAAGGACCTTCCATATTTTGTCTTGTACAGAATTCTCAGCAATTAGCATCATAGAAACTGGAAGGGGCCATGAGAAGTCATAAAGTCCAGTCCCCTGAACTGATGGCAGGTCCAAGTACCCTCTTAAACCATCCTCAACAGGTGTTTGTCTAACCTGCTCTTAAAAACATCCAATGATGGAGATTCCACAACCTGCCTGGGCCACTTACTCCAGTGGTTAATCACCCTGACAGTGAGGAATTTTTTCCTAATGTCCAACCTAAATCTCCCTTGCTGTTATTTAAGCCCATTGCTTCTTGTCTTATCATCAGCAGATAAGAAAACCAATTTTAATCCCTCCTTCTCATGACAACCTCTTAGGTACTTGAAAACCATTATCATGCCCCTTCTTAGTCTCCTCTTTTCCAGACTAAACAAATCCAGTTCTCTCAATCTTCCCTCATAAGTCAAGTGTTCCAGACCTCTAATTATTCATATTTCTCTTCTCTGGACTTTCTCTAATTTCTCCACATTTTTCCTGAAATGAGTTGCCCAGAACTGGATACAATACTCCAGTTGAGGCCTAATCAAGGCAGATTAGAGCAGAAGAATTATGTCTCGGCTATATTCACACATAGATGCTTATTTCAAAATAAGTTAATTTGAAATAAAATCACAACTTTTTAAAATCAAAACGATGGTGGTTGTTTCGATTTAAAAACTACACGTGAATACAGCCCTCATGTCTTACTTACGATATTCCTGTTAATACATCCCAGAATGGTGTTAGCTTTTCTTGCAACAGCATTACATTGTTGACACATATTTAGCTTGTGGTTCACTATGACACCAAGATCTCATTCTGCAGTATTACTTCCTATTTTGTACGTGTGCCATGGATTATTCTTTCCTAAGTGCAGGACTTTGCATTTGTCTTTATTGAATGTCTTTCTGTTTACCTCAGACCTTTTCACCATTTTGTCCAAATCATTTTGAATTGTGATCCTCTTCTCCAGAGCACTTGCAACCCTCCCAGCTTGGTATCATCTGCAAACTTAAAAGTGTACTCTCTGTGCCATCATCTAGAGTATTGATGAAAATATTGAGCAGACCCAGAACGGATCTCTGTGGTACCCCTACTTGTTACACCCTTCTAGCATGACTGTGGACCATTGATAACTATTCTCTGGAAGTGGTTATCCAAACAGTTTTGTACCTATCTTATAGTCGCTACATCCAGCTTGTACTTTCCTAGTTTGTGAATGAGATGGTGATGAAAGACCATATCAAAAGCCTCATGAAAGTCTACAGTGTTGAGAGTTCTTTCTTGATCTTCTCATGTTTGCTGTACAGCATGTTGATGAGATGGTTCTGTAGTTTTTTTGAGAATGTGTAACACAATCTCTCACCATAGTCTGTGTAATATGTTGATTGTAAAAGTAATGGATTTTTCACTTTCATTCCATTTGATGTGAGGTCCATTTGTTTGCTCTTGGAGAGGAAAATAATGTCTGTATGTGTGCAAGTTTTTCATGAAGTTTGTAGATTTCCATTTCATACGGCTAAGTTCAGGGCTTTGCATGCTGACAAGCTCCTGAGAGATAGGCGTGTTAGTCTGTATATAGCACAAACACAAATAAAGAACAATACAATAATAAACTCTATTTTGGGGATAATAGCAGACAACTTGACTGGTTTTTGCTGTACCCAAAGCAGGATGGACAATAGCTGTTATACAAAATATCACTAGTTTTGAAAACATTGGAATGCAAATGAATAGCCTTTGCATACATTTTAATTTCTTAGCAGTAAGTCAGGATAAGATCAGTCTTTTTTCTTCTTTACCAACTGGCTTTCTTTTAGAGCTAGTACAGAAAATGGAATGATGTGTATTCAGAGCAGGTGCACAGTGATAGCCCACACTGAAGACTTCTTTTAAGCCAAAATAGTGCCAGGTCTTATTTACTTCACAGTCCAGCCATTAATTTAAGAAAGGCACAAATGAATAGCCAGCCAGGTTACAGTTGCCTCGTTGGAATCCCTCTGCTATAATCTCATAGTTTTTTCACCTAATTAATTTCCCCTTTCCCTGCACCAGCGTTTCATGAGTGTATCTTGTTTGGAGGAGATTAAGAGTCACACACTTCATTAGCAAGGTGTAAATTATCAGAGAGACCCTCTCCATCCACCTGCTTAATTGGGTTAATGAAGCGTCTCTGTGGGCCTTGCTTACGCAGCACAGTTCCCTGCTCTCTGTAGATTTTACCAGCCCTGTTTGGAAAATAGATGGAAGAGCTTAAAGTTGCCACCTTTCTGCTTTTCAGCCATCCCAGACTTTTTTTTAAAAAGGTTAATATTGGTTGCAAGGGCTCACTGTAAATCATTTTGTAAATTCAGAGCACTGTAATTAATAAAGCAATTCAGACTGACGTGCAGCATGTCTTTCTTATAGCCAAATGCAAAATAAAATTTTGCCTTTTCTTCTCATTTCTCCACCTCCAGCCAAAACATTTTGATTAGAGTTGGGCAAACACTGCAAAAAAGATTCCATTAGCAGTCATTCAAATGTTACATTGGTTCATGTCAGCTGTATACACACACATGTCTTGCGTGTTTGCATTTAGTGAATATTCTAGCAAATGAGGTTAATGGCTATATTGGGCATTGATGGGGAGCATAAATTATAGAATATTCCATCACAAGGAGTTTTGAAATGGCAGGAGAGGTATATTTGGACTGAAGCTCTTGATTCTGCAAGTCATGCCTTGCTAATCATGTACAAGAAATATACCATGTAATCTATGAGACTGATTTTCAGAGCTGCTGAGTAGACATAGCATACATGGATTTTACTTGGGGTATGCCTACACTGTAAATTAAGTAGTGACTGTTATGCCCCTTGGGTCAATGCTTGGGGTAGGAACCAGGGACATGAAGTCCATGCCTCAATGTTTTCTCTTCTCTTATTATCTGCATTAGCTAGATTAAAGCTGGCATGTGTATGTCTATTTAATCTCACTTTAATATGAAGGGTGGATGTAGTCATGGAGCTGAGAACTGCTGAAGATCAGAGGCATGCATGTTTGCCATCAAATTATCTTGATTGCTGAATGTCAAAAAATCCTCTATAGTTATCTCATAAAAAAGTTATAGACCAAGAAGAGTTCATTCAATAGTGAACATACTTGAACTGTGGGGTGGATGATTTGTGAACTGAATATGAGGTGAAATTCGTAAGGTAAATTATTTGTTACAAATCATTCACCCAGCTCTACCTGACAGAGCAGTGTGCTGCTTTTGATCTCTGTGAGTGACTGTCACTGGAATCAAAGGGAGTTTTGTGAGGGGATTAAGTATAGGAGATGTAGTAGAGAACCACATTACAGATAAGAAATCCACAGTGTGTCCAAAGTGCCTAATCCCAGCACAACCAGGGAATTATCAAGTTGGCCATTTTGTGAGAAAAAGAATTTTTTTTAAGATGGACTCAAAAATATTCTTCATTTTTATGACAACGCAACATCTCCCTAGTGAAAAAAATAAGCAGTCAATTTTTGCGACTCACTTCACCTTCATTCTGAGGTTGGGGCAGAAAACAGTGACTTCTGCTCATTATCACCTTCTACAAATAACCCACATAGGTTCCCCTCTAAGCATTCCTTTGTTTTGACAGACAATATTTCTGAAATGTGTTTTCCCTGGCTGGGCAGACTTCATCTGGCTTGTGTTCTTCTCCTGCCACCTTTCTGTCCAGCCCTTAGTACATTTAAGAGAAATATTTTAATGATGCTTCCTATTTTCTCCTTTGGAATTTCTTCTTTGCAGTTGCTTGCACCTGCTCCAACTACTTGCTTGCTGAGTGACTTAACATTTTTGTTAGCTCAGTGTCCTCTGCTAATCAAACCACCTGTCCTAGATGTAGCTCAGACTATAGCTGTATCGTTTCAGAAAGTTCCTTATTTAAAAACTCAACTTCTAAATAATCTCAAAAGACACCTTCTTCTTAGTGATTCAAAGCCATTGATTATTAGGGCTTGCAAGCTTTCTCTGGACTTTTGCACGCTCATTGATATGTTGCATTCCATTTTTGCAATGAATAGTGCCTCAAACTCTTTAAAAGCAATAGCATATTTATTATTTCCTTGCTTATTGAAGGCAAGCGATTTGTGAATAATTTCAGCTCCCGTACTTTAATACCTAAATTTCACCATTCTCTGTTTTTTCAAGTTCGTGGGTCAAAATATGGTGAAGCAGATTCCTGCTTGGGCCATTCTATTGGCTTATGAAATAGCAGATTATATCTGGAGCTGAACTTTGGCTTCTTTTTTCCTCTTACAATGGGAACGGACACTTTCCTTCAGAACTGAACAAGAAACTTCTGTTAGAATGAGGTCAAAATATGATCTCTAAAGCTGCTTTCTCTCTGCTTCACTACAGAGCTTCTGTCTAGAGCAGGCGTGGCCAAACTGTGGCTCAGGAGCCATATGTGGCTCTTGAATGAAAAATTGTGGCTCCCGGAAGAACGTCAGCATATCAATTTAGGAAAGCAGCCCCAGCCTAGGAGTTCAGGAAGGGATTGGGACCATGGGGAGAAGTGCGGCATGGTCAGGGGTGGCGAGGAGAAGTGCGGCATGGTTGGGATTTTAAAAAACTCACCACTAGCTTGCAGTCTTCTACATCAAGCAGCAGCTAAGTTTTTATTATATAGGCCCAATTTTCATGGTAACCTTAAGTAATTATTACAATCTGAAATTAGTAGGGTTAATATTTGTTCTTGTTTTACGATAAAGCGTGCAATGAATTTTAAACTGAGTAATTTTGGAGTAGGTAAAAGTATATGGCTATATGCCTCAGTGCAGCTCTCAAAGGTTTAATAATCGACTTGTGTGGCTCTTGAGTTCCATAAGTTTGGCCACCCCTGGTCTAGAGTATTGCCCAGCCCACTGGCTTTCTGCCACAAAGTTAAATACCGTAGCCTGATCTATCGATTATGTATTAATGATACTGATTACCTGTCATCTAAAATACAAACAGTCCATGTGTTGTAAGAATTCATTCTCTCCTAATGAAATCTCAAGTAAGGTTACCTTAACCTCTAATATTTCAGAAATCCACTTTGTCTAACACTTTATCTATTTCCATGCCAATGCAATCATAAAGAAATTACTTGTGGTGCCTTAGACTGTATAGTGTATGTTGCTTGCATTGTAACATAATCAACGATTGGCACATGTTAATAACTGTTTGTACTGCATGCAAAGGAAATTAGATCTGCCAGGAGAACCATGTCTCTTTAAAACGTGGGAATAGTCACCTGAGAGTAGACTGGTCAGGTACTGTGTAAATCAAACCCATTGTATTCTTTTCAGTAAGAACCTTAGTAGAGGTTCTAATGCCAGGTTGAAATCTCAGTTATGAATTTGCCCTTTTGTTGTTGTTTTTCTTAAATAAATCTATAGAAACCAGCAGGCAGCTTACGGTCAAGCCTTTGAAACTGAATTGGTGAAGCTGGCCTGGAAGGGTGTAACAGTATTTGCTGTTCTCTCTGATTTGAAGGCAAGTGAAAAATATATATATATTTTCATGATCTCTGTGGGTAAAATAGTTATATTGTTCATAGACTCTGCAGGCAATTTGACACTGGTTTATATATAATTGTTATCTAATAGGGGAGTTAGTGAAGAAAAGGTGATGCTACCAAAGAGGAAATTTAGGCTGTGAGTCATTTATATTTTGCCTGTAGAAATTTATATACACCAATGGATTCTCCACTGGATATAACTGATCAGGCATAATCATTTTTTGTAAAATATGGCTACACAGTGAACCCGTATTTACGCTTAGTGCCGAGACATGGAAAGGGAGTGTCCTTCCTATACAGTGTCCTGTATAATTTAAAAAATATAATAAGGCCATGTGCCCTGTTCAGATTATATGAAGATGTCACAAATGCCATGTCATATTATATTATATTATATTATATTATATTATATTATATTATATTAT
>ML681997.1:5134854-5156763 GCA_007922195.1 Podocnemis expansa
ATATTATATTATATTATATTATATTATATTATATTATATTATATTATAAAGAAATAGTTTGTGACTGTTTGATTAAACATTTAATCAAAATGCATTTACAGAAGAGAGCAGAGTTGATGTCATACACACATGCTCAACTTTGCCATTTCCTGTCTTTTGAGCACTTTATTTGCAATGTTAATGGTTTTTAGTGGCCGGTTTGGTATGGAATCGCTAGGATGTGGTGTGTTCATATAGGCATAGGGGCCAAAGCTGTCACCGCTGTTCCTCCTCACCATGCTACATTTGGAAGTCTAGCAGTCAGAGGTCATTACAAAATGCTCTGCAAGTAGGAAGACAATACAAAAATCCCAGAACTTCTTTCCATAGTAGATGTTGTCCCAGATATGCCCATCTATAGGTAATGGTACTGTGGAGATTTAAAAACATGTGCTCCCAGAGCGTGGTGGGCAAAGTTTTTGGCCTGAGGGTCACATCTGCTTCTAGACTGGCTGGAGAGGGATGTGGTGAAGGAGCAGAGCTGGGACAGGGGAATGGCTGCTGCGGTCTGGCCAGGGCACTGCCTCTGGGCCAATGTGGTGGGAGGGAGGTGAGGATGGGGAGGCGGAGCAGTTGCCGAGCCCCAGTTAAACCCAGGTGGAGCACCTAGGAAAAGCTCCACATCCAGTCACAGGCCATAGTTTGCCCATCCTGTCCCAGGATCTTTTAAATAAAATGAATTTTTGCCCTTAAATAATGTGTGTTAGTGAAATTCTGTCATCAGAGAGACCTGGGTGTTTGTCTTGCTTATGAATTAGTGTTGCTGTTTGATGTCATGTTTGGCCTCGAATTCTGCATTCCTTTAAGCCCTGGAACGAATTGCCCAGGAAGAGTTGGAATTGCCATCAGTGGAAGTTTTTAAGAACAGGTTAGTCAAACATCTGGCAGGGTTAATCAAGTTATTATGTAGATCTGCCTAGAAGGGCAGAGGGCTGAACTAGCTGGCCTACACTTCTGTGTTTCTCCCATTCAGATACCATGGTGATGGGCTGAATATGAGATCCCAAAGGATATGTCCACACTTGCAAATTAATTTGAATTGATGAGGATCAATTCGAATTACATAAATGCATGGCAACACTCACTTTCATGAATTCGAACTAAGGAGCTCCTTAGTTCGAATTGATGAAAGCTGACTTTGTAGTGATAAAACCTCGTTGAACTTCAAAGTGACAGTCAATTAGAACTCGTTAGTTCAAAGTGACCCAATGTAGTCATGTTAATTCAAACTAACAGTTAGTTCAAATTAACGCTTTTTGACCTTCTTCCTCCCAGGGTGCCTTCCTCTTTCTATATATTGGGTGGGGACATGGCCCCTCTCAGGGGCCATCTTGGCACACTTAATGTGTGCCCCTCTTGCAGTTCAGACTAGCAAGTCATATCCATGGACTTGCTAGTTCGAATTGCTTTTCCTAATGTAGCCATATTAATTCAAATTAACTGAATTTGAACTAATCACTATTGGTTTGAATTGATTAGTTCAAATTTAGTTAATTTGAACTAATGTTCCATGTGTAGACATACCCAAAGAGATGGAATCAAATAACAGATCTGCTGGCATATCTGTTGGTGGGTGACCTTCGAATGATGCCATCAAAAGTGGGGTATGAACCAAAGAGTTCTTTTCCCTGGAACTTCATTCAAACAAGAATTTATCATTTGGAATGGAATTTAAGACTTGATTAAAAATGAGAGCAGTGAGATTCTAATTCTGTTTTAACTTATGCTGGTGCAAGTCCAGAGTAACTCTATGGACTTCAGTGGGGGTTTTCTGAATTACACAGCTTTAACTGAGAAAAGAATCAGGCCCTGAATGAATTATTGAGTGTTTTGTCTTAATCATCAGTTTTTGCAGCACTCCATCAGCAACAGAGGCAAGAATTGTGATTTAACAGCCTTTTGAAATGAATCTGAATGATTAGTTAAGATGTTGGCTCACAAGTGGACTCTGTATAGCACCCTCAGGACAAAGGTAGAGCGTTAAGATGAACAATAGAGGTTAATTCAGAGTTATCTGTAGAAAAAAGGAAATACTTAAACAACACCAACTATATACCAGACTTACCTCATTGATGATAAGCAACAGCAGAAGGAAATCCACATTGGCAGCTTTTGTTATTTTTTCACTTGACCCTGATATTACCTGCTGAGTTCCCTGTGCTTTCTGCCAAAGAAGTGTCAGGGGAGGCGGGAAGTTTGCACACCTGGCCAGGGCAGCTTTACAATGTCATTTTCAGGGGAGGGGAAGGGAGACTAAAAGGCAAGTCCACAGAAGAACAGAGCTGAGAATCAGAAGAGGAGGAGGAGGAGGAAGAGAAGGAAGAAACAACTTATTCTAAGAAATTCTTTTAAGGCATTTTCCAAGATCACATTTCACCACAGAGGCAAATACCCAGTGGGATGGTAGCAGTATGAGTGTGAGAAGTCCTTTCTCAAGATACAGGGAATATATGCCTTGTTCCAGATGCCGGGAAAGGACTGAGATGTTAAACAATCTACAAATTTTTTCTGGGCCAGTGCCAAACCATTCTGACCACATTTCAGACCCTTTCTGACTGATTGTCACTAAACTTCATTCTTCAGAACATTTATGGTGCAGATTTGGGATCAAATATTCACAATGCTCTGTTTGAGCATGATCCCAAAGCCAGCTGGTGCCTAAGGGAGACCTTCCATTGACTTCAATGGAGCTTCAGACCCTGTCTTAATGAGTTAAATAATTTACTCAATGTGTTTGGAATTCAAGAAATCTTGGAGCCAGTCCCAGCTCTGCCACTAAACAGCTGTGTGACCTTAGGCAAGTCACTTTTCCTTACTTAAAACAATGAGAGTTCTGTGGCACCTTATAGACTAACAGATTTCTTTGGGCATAAGTTTTCGTGGGCTCAGTGGGTTGGAGCGCATGAAAGTTTATGCCCAAAGAAATCTGTTGAGTCTATAAGGTGCCACAGGACTCTCACTTTTGCTGTGCACACACTAACAGCAGCTGCCCCTCTGGAACTTTCCTTTAATGTGACTCTGGTGCAAGCACCTTCCTTTGCATTGTTTATTTACTGAGCCAGGACTCTCTTTTACATGTGTTTATTATACAATGCTTAGCACAATAGGGTCCTTCAGTTGAGGCTCTTTAGATCCTGTGAGAGTTTGTTCCACGTTTGGGGGCTGGCTCCCAAGAAAGCTCCACCCCTGCATAGGTGAACTGTATCCTTATGGTAGAAAGTTCCATTGTGCCAGAGGAGTGGGGTTCTTGTCCCAGGTCTTTGTCATGGAAACTTAGGGTCTTTTAGATTGATATATTGGGGGACAAACCATTGAGTGCCTTGAAAGCAAGGTCCAAGGCCTTGCACTTGATTTGATATTTTAATCTAGAGGAAGCCAGTGTTGAGAACAAAGGACTCATCTGCTGTGCTTGTGGTAGCCCCTGTGGCTGAGGAGGCATATTGCAGAACTCTTGCTAATTGGAGTTTCCTAAGCATTAACAACTTTGAGCCCAAATACATTGCGTTCCTATAATCCAGACAGAAAATGACAAAGATATTTATTACTGAAACCAAAATATTATAAGTGGGATGGAGTCTCCTAGCCATCTGGAGATGGTAGGAAGCCTAATGCATACATACGAATATATGAGAGCTCAGTAGCAACAAGGAACCCAAGAGTACTCCTTTAAGACGGGGTAAACTGAGCCGTTGTGGGTGTGCACATTGAACCCAATGGGACTGAACTAGGGCTGTAAACTCTTCAGAGGGCTTTGTGTCACATCAGTCCTTCTGGGGTTCAGTTTCAACCTGCCATGAGCTGTTGTAGTCCGAGCATTGAACCATCTTGGCAGTAGTGGCATTGTTATATGTGGGGAAGAATACCTAGAGCTGTGGGTCATCTGCATATTATTGGCATCAAAATACATGTTGTCACACCAGTTCATCTACTGACTGTTCAGGAGCTTACTGTTCACAAAGGAAATCAAATGTAATGTCATATCTTAATGGTAGGAGCTGAATATTGAATAATTGTGTTATTAAACACTGCTCAACTACTACTGATAGAAGACATAACTCTAAAACTATCTAGAAAATTGAGAACAATGCCAATGTTTAATATCATATAGTACAGAAATTAGAGATCCAAAAGGCCTATTAGATTATCTAGTCCATTCATCTATTAACAACCTATTGTTCTCCTAGTGCATTCTTGAATGTTTGGTCAAGTTCAGTTAAAAGGTCTTAAACCTATGAGAATTTCAGTACTTTCCTTAAGCACGATTCAGCTGTCAAATCTTTAGAGTTCACTCATAGCTTTTTGCTTTTTTTTTTTTCCACCATTTGTCCAATTTATACGCCTTTTAACCACCCTCATTGTTCATTGTGTTTGTGTTATACCAAAAAGGGCACCCAGGAGAGCACCCCCTCATAAAAAGAAAAGACTAGCAGGATCTTATTCAGGGGGACAAGGCAATATGCCACATTTATTGTAAATAAGTAAGAATAGCAAAAGGCAGTCACACATATAAGAAGTTCTGCAACCTGGTATGATATAATTACCAGTCCTTTCACGTGTTGCTTGAGCCAGCCTAGTGGCCAACTAGGCTTGGCACAAGGAGGGAGCCAGGCCCCTGTCGGTCACGATCTGATGCTCCAAGATGACAGTTGCAGAATGAGACCCCAAAGTTTCCAATACTTTCTGGCCCTCTGGTAAATCTATGGGATTTGCTGTGTCATGTTGCCTCAGGGTTCCTGTGAGATCATTGGTCACCAGTCGCTTGCAGACTTGATTGTATTTTTTTCTTTTCTTTCTGGAGTGGCTCCTTCTGTTTGCTTTAATCAGAGATGTCTGCATTGTTCAGCCAGTTAGATGGTACTTGTGCTTCGTCAGGACAGCTGGCAGTTGAGACTGGCCTGTTCACACACACACCCTTCATTCACACATCTTGTTCACACATTTAAAAGAACATACATAGGATACACCTGAACCAGGTTTCATCAAGTATCCAAAATGGAGTTCAGTGTTTAAGCAGGAGTTCCAAACTGACAATATGGAGTCTTGTTAGACATTGGTTATAATGTTTATTACACATGGTTACAAAATTATTTTACTTACGACACTGAAAGACATATACACAGCTTTAACTAAGAGATACATTAAAGGTAAATGTAATTCATTATCTGTCTGTCCCCCTATATTATCTGTCTGTGCTCCACATTTGTATACGTATATTTGTCATTATTTGTGCTATAGTAGTACCTAAATGTTCCAACTATGACTGGTCACTATTCATAAGAGAGCGAGACCTCCTCTCCTGAAGAGCTTACAAGACAGCAAAAGGGATTAAAAGGAAAGTCTTGTTATCACCATCTCATAAATGTGACAATGATCTTAAAGCCCCCATCCCACAACTAGCTCCAGAATTTCACTGATGCACAGCCAGACTGACATCTAGATCTAGCTGTGATCTTCTCTGATCTGTCCAAGGCCAATCAGGAACTTTGTGACTGATCTGGGGATTAAACCTAGATCTGCCTTAACCACAAGGCCACACTTATCTCAAACATTCATTTTCCCCCTTAATATTTGTAGCCTTCAGATCCATATTACTGATTATAATGACTTCAGTGCAAACAAGATTAGAATCCATTTACTTACTCTGTAGAGTGACATGCCAACTCATGGCCAATTATTCAAATTATCATTATTAATAACAATAATTAACAATGAGATGATACTTCTGCATATGCGGCCCCAAAATAGGGTTTTTGGGCCATCATATTATGATGCAAAATAGTATTTCATTTGCTTTCCACTATTGCATTCTAGGAAATAGGTAAATTTTTAAACCAAGAAGGAATTTTTATGATGATCCAATCTGACCTCCCATATAACACAATAAATTTATCTAGGTGATTTTGGAATCAAACCCAATTACTTTAGTAACATTAAAGTATATGATAGACTGGAATAATAGAGATTTGATGGATTAGTTGATATAACTGGAGCACTGTCATGGATGGGTCTAAATGGTTCAAGAAGGACAGAGCAAGGCAGAAAAGGGGGAGCAGTTGTGCACTATATATAAGAGAGCACTTTGATTGCTCAAAGCTCTGGTATGAAACTGGAGGAAAAATTGTTGAGAAGGTCTGGGTTAATTTCAGAGGTGAGAGCAACAAGGGAGATATTGTGATCAATGCTTCTGCTAAGCTGCTGATGCAGTTGAGCAACTTATGGTGCTCACTGTGAGGCAATTTTTAAAACTAACCTCTACCCAGCTGGCCCAATCCCTAACCCACCCACCCCCTCCCAGTCACTCCCCCAGCCTGCCTGATTCTGTCCCCCCCACCCAGCCCCCAGCCGGCCCGATCCAGTCTTCCTGCCCTAACTCCCCCCCCCACTCTTCTGGTCACCCCCCAGTAGGCCTGATCCTGTCTTCACCCCAACCCCCAGCACCCTTATCTGGCCACCAGGTGCTCCTCCAGCGTGGAGGAAGCACTGACTGAGCATGCTCAGAGGTTCCGAGCATGCTCACGCAGAGCTTCTCCTGGCAGGAGTTTTAAAAACTCCCAGCACCAGGGAAGTTCTTAGCTGGCCAGAAGACTCTGTCTTCCAGAGGCAGGGACCGCGGCTGCCAGCTGCGCACAGCCCACGGCATTCCATGAGAGGATCAGCAGTGGGGGCTGCACTTCCGCACAGGTTACAGGGAATACTGTAGACATCTGCTATAGCAGTAGTTTTCAAACTCAGGGTTGAAACCCAGTACTGGGTCGCAGATCTTCAGGCGTTGGGTCATAGCACTCCCTGCTGCTGCCACCAACAGACTGGAATGCATTGCTTGAAGATGTAATTGATGGGTCACAGGCATAAATGACTTTTTTCAACTGGGTCCCTGCTACTCACAAACAGGGAACAGTAGGTAAGGGTAGTAGAAGTGGGTGGTAACCCAACCATAAGATGGTCGAGTTCGGTAAAATATAAACCCTTTGATTCAGGAAAGCAGACTTTAATTCACTCAGGGAGCTGATAAACAGGAGCTCCTGGGAGGGTAATATGAGGGGGAAAGGAGTCTAAGAGAGCTTTTAAAGAAATCTTATTGAAGGCACAGAAACAAACCATCCCAATGTGCAGAAAAAAATGGCAAATATGGCAGACAGCCAGCTTGGCTTAACAAAATTCATCAGTAAGCTTAAATGCAAAAAAGGGACGTTTACAAGAAGTGGAAGCTTGGTCAGACATCTGGCAAGGGGTATAAAGATGCTGCTCGAGCATTCAAGGGTTAAATCAGGAAGGCCAAAGCACAATTGGAGTACCAGTTATTAAAGTATATGAAGGATAATAAGAAGGGTTTCTACAGATATGTCAGTACAGTGGACAAGTTGGGAGTTAGTCATTCAAACTGCAGTGCACGAGTTATTTGAAGTAACTTGCATATCTCATTTTGACTGCTGACAAGGGGGCAGCATTTAACATCAGCTTTCACCTACCTAAAGGAGTAGTCCCAGGAGGATGGAGCTAGGTTGTCCTCAGTCGGAGCAAATGACTGAACTAGAAGCAACGGTCTCAAGTTGCAGTAGAGGAAGTCCAGGTTGGATATTAGGAAATACGTTTTCACCAGGAAGGTAATGAAGCATGGGAATGGGTCACCATGGGAGGTGGTGGAATCTCCATCTTTAAAGATTTTTAAAGTATGGCTTGACAAACCCCTGGCTGGCATGATTTAGGTGGTGTTGGTCCTGTTTAGAGAACGGGGTTTGGATTAGATGACCTCTTGAAGGCCTTTCCAGCCCTAATCTTCTATGAGTCTTCATTTAGAAATAAATCCAGCAATGAAGAATCCATCACATCTGTTGATAGGTTATTTCAATGATTAATTACCCTCACTATTAAAAAATGACACCATTTCCAGTTTGCATTGATCTGATTTTAACTGCCAAGCCAGTGGTGTATTGATGAAGGGTTGCGGAGGCGAGGGGGAGCTCCCGTCTGCTGACACCCCCATTGGGCCCGTCATACTTACATTTGTGCCACCCTGTCTGTAGGCCCGTTTCCCACTCCTGCTCCCTGCCATACCAACCACACCTACAGTGAGTGAGGGAGTAGAGACAGTGGGAAACAGCCTACAGACCTTCTCCACCCACCAGGACTCTGCCACTGATCGGCGCAGGGGAGCAAATGTACATAGTGGCCCCGGACTCCAGATACCCACGATATGCTACTGTTCCAAGTCCTGGGCTTTGTTATGTCTTTGTCTGTTAGGCTAAAGATCCCTCTGCCATCAGCTCTCTTCAGTCCACACAGGTATTCGTAGACCATGATCAAGTCACCTTGTAATTGTCAGCCAGATAGATTCAGCTCCTCACATCTGTCACTGTAAGGCAGGTTTGCCTGCACTTCAATCATTCCTATTGTTCTTTTCTGAACCCCTTCTGGTCTTCCAACATCCTTTGGAAATGTAGAAACACTATTACAATAATGTCTACACCAAGGCTACATATGGTGTCGCTACTTCCCCACTCCAGCTTTTTGGTACCCTTGTTTGTATGCCCAAAGTTTGCATTAACCCTTTCTACCATCATATTGCTCTGTGCCCTCATGCTCCCTTGATTTCTATCCCAACTTTCAAACCCTTCCGAGAGTCACTGCTTACAAAGAATCACTTATCCATCCTATGACTGTGAACAATGTTTACTGTTTCTAGCTATTTGACCTTGCATTTGTTGAAACACAAGTAGTTCAATTGTGCCCTATTTACCCTGCAATCCAGATTGTTCGGGCCCAGTGGCTGGTCTCTTTTCGTTGCACTGCTTTAATCTCCTTCTCACTGCAATCTAGAATACTAAGTTTCTGATCATTTCTCTAGCTGGATTGCCCACATTTTGCTCTCCATAGCTGCTGTTCTTGCCTGTATCTCTGTAAATCTCAGTATATTATTTCTCTGTCATCACACATCTTGGCTGGTTAGTATTTGAGAATTCAGTTTTCACGCTATTTACCCCCATCCAACATCATTTCCCCTCCCCTCACTTCCAGCACCTTGTCTCTTCCTCCATCCAGTCCTTTAAGAGTAATAGGGCTCTGCTGAACAGCCACTGTTAGGGCAAATAAGTCAAGTTGATGTAAAAGCCAAATTTCCCAGCTTGTGTGAAAAGTGACACAGTGTATTTTTCAGAATTTTTGATAGGCATTTTGAGGCTTTGGTAATCTGAATGGAAATCAGGCCCCCAAATTATGTGTCTGATGATGAAAATTAGGTCAATTTTTTTCTCCAAGCAGCTCAATAGGAGTCACTCTACCAAAGTCTCTGTTTTCACAAAAACAACCCCTTTCCTCTCATTCCCCCTATAATGATCGTACCTCATGGCTTCCAAATTGTTTAATTGCTGAGTAATTATACATCACATACAATGAGTTCATCTGGCAAGTGCTTAGTATCATTGAGAGGTATTTGAGCCCAATGAACACATGTTTACACAAAGTGCTGAGACACTGAATAGGAGTTATTTACAACAGGGTGTACCCTGGCTTGCCACCTAATACCAATAAAGAGCTTAGATCAGCATGTTGTCAAAAATGGAGTGTCATGGCTTCATAGATTCAAATGGAAGAACCGGCAAGGTCCGTAATCACGATTTTTACCCTTGCTCATCTTCCGTATTGTGGAAGGATACTAGCTATGGGAGTTGACAGGAGGTTTCTAGTGATGGTGATTTGGCACTTAGAAGTGTTTGCCACTGCCTGCTGATATTCTGCTGTGTGGCTATTATTGTTTACTTGTGATTAACACTAAACAGTGGTGCAGTTAACACTGGTCAGGCCAATGGTCCATGCAGGCCAATATAACATCTTCCAACAGTGGCCAGAACCTGAACTTCAGGGGGAGTATACAGACCAGAGAAGTTGGAAAGATCCACTCCTGTTGTCCCCTCCCAGTTTCTGGCAGTCAGGGGTTTAGATTACCCTGAGGATGGGGTTACACCCCTGATCATCTTGGCTAATAGCCACCAATGGGCCTATTCTCCATGAATTTATTCTGTTCTTTTTTTAAATCCAGTTATATTCTGGCCAGCATAGCCTCCTGTGGCACTGAGTTCCAAAGATGAATTTTGAGTTGGGTGGAGTACTTCCTCTTGTTTGTCTTAAACCAGTTAATTTCATCAGGTGACCCCTGGTGTCTGTGTTGTGCAAAAGAATAACAGATCTTTATTCTCCTTTTCTGCTCCATTCAGGATTTTGTAGACCTCTATCATATCCTTCCTTAGTCACCCTTTTTCTAAGATGAGTAGCCCTAATCTTTCTAATTGCTCCTTGTGGGAAGCTGTTCCATACTTTTGATCATCTTTATTGCCCTTCTCTAAACCTTTTCCAGCTCAGCTGTAGCCTGAGGGCATCTGATAAGGTAACACCCTTTATCAGCAGAGGATGGAGGTAATGTCTTTCCATCACCTTGCTGTCCCCAGTCCCAGGGCAAATTGGAGTTTGTTCCACCAGTCACTAGAGACCAGTGCACGCCAGGCACACAGCTGATGTGTGCCCTGTGTTGGATGAGAGAAGGGACTAGAAGCAGGTTGTACCACGCTGGTTTTAAACTCTTTCAGCCACCTGTCCACCCACTGGAGTGACATAAACAGTCAGAGTGGCTAATTCTCCTCTCACTGATCAATGGCAAAGCGTCCATCGACTGTTGGCAGCAAGATAGACGGGCGATGCAGCAGCAGACTGTTGTGATGCAGAGGCTCCTTGAGGGTCCAATGGACCCATGAATGAAATGAATGGCAGCAGGAATCCTAAAGGGGCCGAGGCTCTCCTTTCACATACCCTTGGTGCAGCTTCACTGACTGCCATGGAACTCTTCCTTATTTACGCCAGTGAGCATGATCACAGCCCTGCACCAGTTTCGAAGCATATGTGTATGCATGGGCGTGCGTGCGTGCGTGCGCGCGCACGCACACACACACACACACACACACACACGCAGGAGTCAGTACTGGAGAGCCAGACCTGCTGGAAGTGGCTAATAAGGGGCTGGCACAGAAAGAAAGACATTTCCTTCCTGCCCAACTATGTGGGACATGTGTGAAGAATAGTTTTTGTGTGTGTGTGAATAAGTTTAGATACAGGTGTTTGAGTATGTATGTGTAGTAACAAGGAGTCCTGCGATACTTAAAGACTAACAACTGTCTTTATTGCATGAGCTTTCATGGGGGAAATCCCACTTGTTAGATGCTTTAAAGATGTGGGAACTTACAGAATGGGAGGAAAATAAAAGCAGGGGATTGTAAGTCATGGGATCAGGTCACACTGTAACAGCAAATCAAAGCAGTTTGTTTTAGTGAACTAGAATAACATGGCTGCCCCTTCAGATTGTGTGTATGTGTAACACACAGTGTTTTTAATATGCGTGTGTATTCGGAGTATGTGTTTAGATACACATGTGTATGTCTAGAGTGTGTTCAGTATGAGTGTGTGTATGGGAGGTATGTTTTAAGATCTACACGCATGTATGATGTGTGCAGTGTGTATGGCTATAGTGTCTTCAGGATGGGTATGTCCTTGTGTATGTGGGGTGCTCTGTATGGGTGTGGACCTGTGTGTATGGGGGGGTATGTGTTGATGTATGTAATGCATAGGTGCACAGTGTGTTGTGGATGGGGGTATGTGTTCAGATACACATGTAAGTGTGGTGTGTACAGTATGTACATCCATGGTGTGTTCACTAGGGATGTGTAAGTGGGGATCAGGAGTACATGTTTAGATACAAGTGTGTACATCTGTGGTGTGTTCAGTAGGTGTGCATAAGTGTGTGGGTAGGGAGTGTTGAGTTACACACTTAGGTCTGTGTCTGTAGTGTGTTCATTGGGGGGATGTAAGTGTGTGGCTGGGGCGTACGTGTTTAGATGAACACATAGGTGTGGTGTGTATGGGGTGAGTGTGTGACTGGGGTGTACCTGTTGAGATGCACACATAGGTGTGTGTCTGTGGTGTGTTCATTGGGGCTGTAAAGTGTGCGCATGGGGAATAAGTGTTTGGATCCACATATAGCTGAAGTGTGTATGGGGGTGTTCAGTGTGGGCGGATAAGTGTGTGGATGGGGAGTAGGTGTTTAGGTGAACAGATAGGTGTGGTGCGTAGGGGTTGCCTGTGATGTGGGTGGGTGGGGGAGTACCTTTTGAGATGCACACATAGGTGTGATGTGTATGGGGTGAGTGTGTGGACAGAGGGTACCTGCTGAGATGCACACATAGGTGTGTGTCTGTGGTGTGTTCAGTGGGGGTGTAAAGTGTGTGGCAGGGCAATGAGTGTTTGGCTCCACATGTAGGGGTGGAGTGTAGGGGTGTGTTCAGTGGGGGGTGTAAGTGTGGACACAGAGCCCCGTCCAGATAAGCAGGTGGGTGTGGGGTGTGCAGGTGTGTTCAGGGTGGGTGCACGCAGTGGGGTGTACAGTTTAGGAATGGGGGGTGTCTAGCTGGGGGCTGCATGGTTGCGTCCCGTCCCCCACCCCCCGCTGCCTGTTCCCAGCGCCCAGCGCGGCTCCCTGGAGGGGGGGGGGCACCTGTCGGCCCCGGCTCAGGCGGGCCCGGGTCTGTAGCACGGGGGAGGGACAGAGCCAGACCCTTTGGGGCGGGGGGGGGGCGTCCACTCCCTTTGGGAGCCTCCTGGAAAGCGGTTCAAGCGCTCCCGGTGCCTCCTGCCCGTGTGAACGCGCGTCTGCGCCTCCAAACCGCACCGGAAAGCGGGGCTGGGGGGACCCAGGCGGTGGCTTGTCCTTAGCAAAGAAATTCGTCCTCCCCTCCCAAACCCACGGTGTTTCTGGGGGTTTCCCCCCTCTGGTGAGAGCCCGACTCAAAGCAGCCTCAGTTCATTGCAGGACCTCTTCGGACGAGAGCCCAGGCGGAGATGTCTGCCGCAGTTGGGTTTTCTGACCCCAGCACCCCCGAGATGAAACCAAAAAGGAGTCCTGGGGCGCTTAGAGACTGACCCTGATTTATTGCATGAGCTTCCGGGGGAGAATAAATGCAATAAATGAATCTGTTAGTCTTTAAATGCCACGGGACTCCTGGTTTGTTGGGCTGAGCTAGGCTGACACGGCTGCGCCTTTGGGACTCGAGGGTGGTGCGAGTTGGGGTGCTTTGTAATCGACTTTTAAAAGGGGGAGTGAATTTAATGAGCAGAGAGAGAGGGACGAAGGGAGGGGAACCCACATAATTTTTTTCCCCTATCATTTGATGCTCCCGGTGCAGATTTGCAACAGCGGAGAGCGGCGGGCGAGATCTGGCTGGCCGGACCGGTTCACACGCCGTGCGCCAGGACTGCGCCGCTTCGCTTTGGCCCCACTAGGAACAAAGGCGGGTTCGTCGGTGTAGCTACGGGCCGGCGGAGGGAGGGGGGCGGCTGGTTTAAAACACCTTTTAACAGCACCATATGGAGCAGGTCGGAACCGGAGTAAATGGGACGATTAAGACTATTTTCTTCCCGCAAACCAGATGCTGCTGCTTCCAAAGCTGTTTAAACGAAGGACCCGAAGTCCTCTCCGGATCGGTGCGGAGAAGGAGGCTGGTTTGGGAGCAGCGCCCACCGAGGAGTATTTGGGGCTAAGCCGATAATCAGGGAGCGGGGACCAGCCCCAATATTTCAGCCCTGGCTGCTTAGAGGAGGTTTTTAATCAGCCCGGCCCTCCATTAGGGGTTTGTAATCCGCGATCAAGGCATTTTCGAGCCATTTGAATGTAAGGAGATTTTTATTAATGGTTCATGAACCTACAAGTCCAAATTGACTCTCGGGGCAGATTTTAACAGTTCCAGGCATTACTTATTATGTTTATTTTTGCCTCCCTCGACTTCAGTGAGCTAACCAGCCTGAATCAGATGGGGAAGGGGAAAGAAAGAGGGACCAGGGTTGCCTTGACATATTTACTAGGCCAGCTTGGAGAGCAGGCAACGTATGAACTCTTCTCTTCTCTTCTCTTCTCTTCTCTTCTCTTCTCTTCTCTTCTCTTCTCTTCTCTTCTCTTCTCTTTCTCTTTCTCTTTCTCTTTCTCTTTCTTTCTTTCTATGCACATTCACATCTCTCTTGCTTGCTATGCATATACACATCTATCTATCTATCTATCTATCTATCTATCTATCTATCTATCTATCTATCTATCTATCTATCTAGTAGAGATGACAGGATAAAAACCCACCAAACCCACCCAGGGAAATGGGGTCTCCTCATTAGACCTGGCGTTGTGCAGCTGATGTGGGGGCCAATGGGGGGGGTGGCAAAGGGCCCCTCTGCCGACCAGGTGTGAAAGCCACAAAATGCCCCGCCGGGCAGCGGCTCTTTGGAAACTGATTCGCCTCCGCTTCTGCCGCCCCCTGGACCTTGCTCGCGTTCAGTCCTGTCCGTGTAAACCGACCGGGAGGGGTTTTTTGAACCAATTTGGCGCCCTGACTGCGGGAGGCTTTTGTCGTTGTTACAAAAACTTTTTTTAAGTGTGTTCCCAACTTTTAAAAATCGGGGGCTAGGAAGGAAGCGGGTAAAGTCCCTGGTGGGTAAAGTGACCCGGCTCTGGCCAGTGATACCCGGGGCTTTGGTGCCCCAGAAACTCTGCGCGCATCGGCCGCTCTCTGCATTTGCGCCGGTTTTGTTCAGGGCCGGGACGGTGGACTAGAAAGCAAATAAAGCGGGGTTTTTCCAAGGCGAAAGTGTTAAATTCCTGCGCGCCTGAGTGTGCAAGAGGTTTCCCCGCTAACCTTTGCACGTGAAAAATATTTTATATTCGTTAAAAACCCCCAAAAAACTCTTATGAGCCAGCCTAAGGGGCAGCTAAAGCCCCGCGATGCCTCTGCGCTTTTCCGTCGTGGGGATCCTTCCCTGCGCGTGTCTCTCCTGCTCCCGCAGGTCGGAGACTCCCGAGCTGGGTGCGCTCAAAATCCAATCGATTATTTGTTGCAACCCCTCCTAAGGCTGTGTGATTTCTTGGAGGTGGCTTTGCTGGCAGCTAGGCTCAGGACGCTGTGGCTTGGGCCGGTTTCCTGGCCCGATGCGAAGTCCCTGGCGTCGCGAAGCGCTGCCCAAAGCAGGCGTTTACACGGGGCCAGCCGAGGACTCGAGTCTGGCTCCGGCAAAACTTCGGCTGGGGATGGCAGGAAGGAGCCCGGTTCACAGCCTGAAAAGGAGACCTGGGGCAGGATCATCAGAGAGGACGTGTGCGTGGGATCTGAGTGCGTGTGTGCGTATTTATAAAAGCAGAGTTGTTTTACACACACACACACACACGGTGCTTTAAAAGCCGGCCACAGACAGAGGCTGTGGAAACCTGCGCGATCAGCCAGTAAACCCGGGGAGAAGAAGAAGAAGAGGACATTTCTGAACGCGTGGGTCCAAAAAACTGGTTCCTAAAGCGAAGCCTGGGGCTCTTTCTGCCGTGTAAATACGACTGAGGTTCAATTCAATTCATACGGGAGCGCTGGCAACCCCAAACCGGTGACTGGTTTTGGTGGCCATCAATCTCTGCTGTGGAGCGAGCCCATGGGAGTCTTTGTCTGGCAGCAGCTGGAGGGTGCGCCCAGGCCTTTAGGGCTTGCGCCTTTATTTGAGCGCTGCGCGCATGCACAGGTCCGGACAGCCAAAAATCTAACTGCTTTTCCGCGCTGGAGACAAAGTAAAGTGGCTTCCTAGACCCTGTCAGCAGCGGTGTTGGATGGGGCAATTGACTCCGGCCTCGCCCCACAGGGGCTGGCCCGCGGTGCCTCCCAGCCTCCAAGCGCAGGATTGAAAATCGACAGCGCCGCCGCGCAGTGGCTGCGCTCCTTTGGGAGTCATTGCAGCCGTCCTTCCCCTGCACAGCCCAGCTGGCCGGCGGGGTGTGACACCGGGGCACCCTCCTCAGTCCCTGGGGCGCACAGGGGAGGTGGGGAGGGATTCCTATTTTCATACAAGCAGCTACCCAGCTGGGGGCTTGCCTCCCCTGCCCAGGCCCGGCTATAACCAGCCCCCGGCTTATCCGGAGTTGGGAGGCCGCGCTGCAAACTCCACAGCTGGAGGGAGCGGCTGTTTTTTGCACATCTGGCCGCCAGCCCCTCCCCAGCCTGGCCCGGACGCGGGGGAGGAAAGGCCGCCAGGAGGACGGTTGGGTGCGCTGGTCTTTGCGCGGGGATGGGAGGCTCTGGGGGCTCAGATGTCTGTCCCATGGGGTCCTCCCGGGGTCCTCTCCCAGCCGGTTGAACAAGCCCCCAGGGGCCACACACGGTCCAGCTCAGCCAGACGCGGCCCGGAAAGGGACCGCTGGGGTGGGTCGGGGCCCGCCCATTGCCGGCTCCACTGAGCTGGGCATCTGGTCCTGCAAAGCCAGAGGCATGGTCCAGCTCCTAGAGGAGCCAGGGGCACCATGGGGCAGGGGGGCAGGGGAAGGGTCATTGCTCTCCCCGAAGTTCAGAGCCCCCCGCCCCCCGCCCCTCCTGCAGGGTCTGGGGCGCAGGGGGAGCTCTGGCTGGTGGAGCAGATTTGGGGGGCGTTTCTGGCGGGCTGTAGAGCTTGATACAACAGAGATCTACTCCAAAAAGGGGGTTTCCCCGCCCCTCGGTCTTAAAAAGCCCTCCCCGGGGACCCCAAAGCACTGGGGGGCTGGGTTTGGGTGGCCTCCAAGTGGGTTTGTTCTCCAGCCCGGGGGGGGGGGGCTGAGCCGAAGGACAAATACTAGCGGGCTACAGCCAGGAGTAAATAACTCGGGGGTTTCTAAATCGCTCTCCCCCACGTAGCCTTGGAAACTGGAGATGCTCCGCAGCGCATCACCCCTGCGGAAAATAAAAAGAAATGATATTAAGGAAAGGGGCGGGGGGGCAGCAGATGGGCCCAAGGAGGGGCAATGGGACTCACTGGTGCAGAGATGTGGGGAGGAGGAAGGCAACCGTTGCAAGCGACGGAAACTTAAAGCAAACACATAGGAAAGTGGCCTGAAAAAGCCCCTGCAGAGCAGCTAAAAGGGCATTTGTGAAATCTGTCGCCCCTTGAACGAGCTGCCTTGTGCATTTGGAGCAGGGGCAGCAGATCTGGAGGGGCGACATACAGGACGCGGCTTTTTTTTTTTTTTAGCAAATGATCTGGCCTCTGAGCGGCTTTTGCTTGTAATTTTTCGAGCCGGATCCTGGTGCTTGAGTGGGGAAAATGTTTTCCAATCGCATACTTGGGGATCTCACTTTTGGGTTTAGACGCAAAATTGAATCGGTTCGCCCGACTCTAGCCGCACGTCTAATTCCGAATTGGAAAGGAATCAAACTAGAGCTGCAAAAGCACTTCAAAATGGGGTTGAACTAATAGTTTCCTTTCTTTTTCATCTTCACCCGCTCGAGTTTGCAGTTGGCCAATATAAAAGCAAACGACTTCTCCCCCAAAACAGACTAAACAAGCGCGCCGAGACGTTTCAAGGGATAGAGCTGCCTAAACAAGATGGAGGTCCTAAAATTATTTAGCATTTCTGCTTAAGAAAAAAGGATTGACAATGAATGAAACATTAAATGATTTTGGTGATTGAAAAGTAGGAGTGACGACCAAAAGAAGATAAAAGGAGAAAAATCGTTGATGGAAAAGGCAAAATAGGGGAAAGCTTTTCTTTGCTTTAAAAAACAAAACAAAACAAAACACAAAGACTCTTTTGAGGACCTACACTTCCCTCTGAGGAAAAGCTTTTTCAGATAAGATTTCGCTTAAATCCATTTTTTTGCCATGCTGGTTTAAACTAAATCAGGGAAGAAAACCTTTAGGCACTGCCTTTTTGACGTGGGTAGTCAGCAAGAACATTATAAAATATTTCTGCTTTTTTCCTACAGGACTCATCTATTTATTGTCCTTGAAGTGGTCTGCTCTTTAGTCTGCCACACTTGTCACAAAAGAAATAGAAAGCCTACTAAGTACTGGTTCTCTTTCAACTTCATTTCTACTGATGAGCAGTAATTCTTGCCCTATATGTTGCAAAATAATAAATATACCAACAAACAGCATTAAAAACTTTCATTCGTTTGAGAGCGGACTCATTTGCCTTGTTTATTTTTTTAAAGGATAATGTTGCCTGGCCATTTTAGGGCACATGAAAACAGAAAGAAATACAGTAATCAGAAGTCAGTTATTTCACATGCATAAAACCTACATAATTTATACCGTCAGTTTAGGCTCAGGAGGAAGGCAGATGAAATGGAAGCGGGATGCAACAAGAAAATAATGTGGCGAAATTCCAAAGGAAAATCTCTTCTTGGTCTCCTTGATTTTTTTTTAAACTACCATAAAACTATAATCGAGCATAATCAACAGGGCCTAGAAATGTACCGACTTCAGAACTGAGGGGACACCCTGGCTCTTTTCGTCAACAAACCCTAAACTATTTTAGTAGGAATATTTGCTCACAACAATCAGAAAACTACACAACAGGCTCAGGTTTGAATAGATGGCTCATGAAGCACTGACGCTGACACGGTTTCAATTTTTGGAAAGGTGGCCATAGAATATAATTTTGAGCCCTGCTTGGGGCTACGGCTGGATCCCCCAGTGTGGAAGGGCTGAGAAAGAGAAAAGCAGGTTCACAGGTTTTTTTTTTTAAGGGACCAATTTTCCCCCAGCAGGTTCAAGAAAGCAGCAAAACCGATCAGAGCTCTTTGTGCCCGGCTTTGGAAATTATAGCTTTTAAAACTTTCCCAAATTCTTTTGTTCAGACCTCACTTCTGCTTGACTGGCTCTCAGACGCCTATTGCCGCAGAAAGTTTATAGTGGCAGGAGAAACTGCCCAGAAGCAAACAGGCCATTTCTCGCTCCCTCTCTGCTTTTCACCCCGAAAATGTTGGCCAGGGCACTGCCTACAAAGCCCCTTTGCACTCTGAAAAATCCCGACGATTTTTTTTTTCTTGCCACACCGCTTGAACCCAGTCACCCTGGTTGCGTTTTCCACCTGGCCCAAAGGAAAACATCAGCTGGTGGGGTAGGAGCATGGAAAAGAGGTCGAAAGAGCTCTTGCCCCAATTCTGAGCAATGTTTCTATTTGCCCTTGACGTCCCCAAACCTTTTATTTTTAATGTCCTGAGGTCCCTTCGCATTCACTCACCCTGTGCAATTAAAATGGAAGACAACCATAAATTGTGCTAGAACCATTCATTTTAATATAATTATACATATCTGCCAATCCAGGAAAAAAAAGGTTTATGCATATATATCTTTTTTCTTTTAATTAACATCTGCAAGCATAAACGACAATGAATTTCTCCGTTTCAATTCATCAAGGTCAGAGCAATAGACCAATGTCCTGTTGCTTGTCTACTGCCGGCTTGGCCAACAGTAGGTGACTAGAGATGAGTTTAGTGTCCTTTGTGTGTTTTCCTTCTCTGGCATTTTTGTTGTGAGAAGTTTCAGTGGCCAAAGACGAGCTTTGTATTTTTTTTTTAAGATACTAGGTAACTCATTTGCTCTGAATTTCACTTAGATTTATAACCTATTTAATCACAGCAGAACTCCTGCTGGGGAGGAGCTCACAGTTGCATACAATACAGGAGATCACAGTTTTGAAGTCTAGCACAGATTAAAAACCACAGATGTACCATTTATATAAGACACACACTGATTGTCTCTTTAAAACTACATATGGACTCCTTATGAACATTTTTTTTAAATAAAGCAGTGCAGCTAGGAGAACCAGTCGCACACCCCACACAACCCTGACCCAAGGTCTGGCAGGGCCAACTAGCAAGTTGGCCATGAAACAGCTGAATGAGCTTGAGAGAGAGAGAGGAGCTGTCCTTTCCCAAGATTTTTACCCCAGGGTTGGCTAGCACACTGGAAACCTCTTGTGAAGGATCTTTCCACACACACACACACAAAAGAAAGGAGAGAGAGGAGAAAAAAAAATAAAACCTAGACTTTTTTTGTGTGTTTTTAACTGGCCCATCCTTGGAATGATCTGCCATTCCTGTCAGACAAAGAAACCCACCAAGTGACTACAACTATGAAGAACCCAGGTTGGGCTGTCTGCTTGGCTCAGTGGCTGATCTGTCCTTTTAAGGCCTTCTTCCTTCATTGCCTCTTCATTCCCCTCCGGGGCTTTGGAGCAGGGGGTGAATCTAGGTCCCATCCCACCGCCTGCCTCTTTTTTTGTTGCTTTTTTTCTATTTTTTTTCTTTTTTTTTTTTTCTGGTTTTTCTCTTTAAGTGAACCCAAGCCCTGCCTAAAACTGCACTGTTCAGCCCACCTGGGTGAGCAGGAGGCTTTGCCGGCCAAGGTCCTCCAGGCCTTCACAAAACCTGAAATTTCCAGGAGGATGTCTGGTCCTTATAATCCAAGCAGTCAGCGTTGAAGTTTAGCTTCCAGGAGGCCGTTTGGTCCTTATAATCCAAGCAATCGGCGGTGGAGTTAAAGCCCAAAGTGGAGGCTCCGTAGCCCTGGCTGGAGAGGGAGGCTGGGGACTGGTTGAGGTGGCTGGTGACCGCGTTGCTGCCCATGGGGCTGAGGGTGGCCCCCGGTCCGGGAAGCTGGTGGTGCATGGGGGTCAGGTAAGATCCACAGTCCATGCCCCCAAAATAGGAGCTGGAGCCGGCGTAGCCTTGGCTGTAGCCCGAAGCCTGGGTGTAGGTCATGGGGTAGGAGCGCTGCATGCAGGAGGAGGAGGTGGACAGGGGGTCGGAGAGGGGGGAGATGGACGCGGGGCTCCAGATGGACACCGGGGCGCTGCTGCTGGAGATGGCCGGCACCGAGGTGCTGGAGGGGGGGCTGAACTGGCCCCCGGTGCCGCTCTCCGAGCTCCCCTCCCGGGCCGGGGAGCTCTTCTTCTTGGCCGGCCTCACCTTGCTCTGCCCCCCGTTTTGCTGCTGCTGCTGCTGCTGGCGGCACTTGGCCCGGCGGTTCTTGAACCACACCTGGGGAGAGGAGGGAGGCCTGGGGTTAGGGCTGGGGGGGTTGGGGGGCTGGCTTGGGGAGCAGGAGGAGGAAATAGCCCCTCTTGGGGGGAGAGCTGGGGGCTACCTGCCCGCTGGAGGGGGACAAAGGGGGCGAGTGTCTGTGCCGGCTCATTTTGCAGGGCCTGGGCTTGGCCTTTTCCTGCCCCACGGCTCTGGGGCCAGGGACCCGCTCGGAGGAGCCGTGGGGCCCGATCCTGCCGAGCTGGCCTGGACGGGGGGGCTGGGAGAGTCAGAGAAGGGCCCAAAGGGTCCCACTGGGTGTGAGCCTCTCCCCACCCCGCTGCCCGGCCTTCAGCCTCGGCCCCTCTGCTTTCCAGGGGACCCAAGCCCACTCCTGCCCCAAGGGCCCCACACATGGGGGGACAGGGGGGAGCTGTCCCGGCTGGCTGCGGCTCAGGAAGGTGTTTCCCAGCCCTTCAAAGGGGGGGGGGCGCCCAGGTTTCCTCCCTGAGTGAGGGGGCAAACCGCCCTGCGCCCCCTAACTCGGCCCTTGTTCTCATGGCTGGCCAGTGGGGGCAGGATCGGGCCCCTCCGGATGTTTCCAGGAGTGTCAAAGGCCGGGGGGGGCCCAGGGTTTCCCCTGCCCCGTCCCCGCGGCTCAATCCGACAGCGCCGGGAAACTGAGTCCCGCTGCCGCTGCCATCGCCATCCGCCGGGGGGCTGGGCTTGGGGGTCAGGGGACACAGGCTGGGGCGGGGGGGGGTCAGGACAGGCTGCAGTGGGGGGTCAAGCCAGCTGGGGGGAGGCTAGGACAGGCTGGGGTGGGGACTTGGCCAGGCTGGGGAGCAGGACAGGCCCGGAGCTTAGTACAGGCTGAGGTGGGGGGCAGGACAGGCTGGGGGGCCTAGGACAGGAGGGGAGCTTAGTACAGGCTGAGGTGGGGGGCAGGACAGGCTTGGAGTGGGGGGTGTAGGACAGGCTGGTGGAGGGTTAGGACAGGCGGGGGTGGGGCTAGGACCGGCTGGGGGGGGGG
>ML681997.1:5183853-5212416 GCA_007922195.1 Podocnemis expansa
GGCGGGGGAGCAGAGGAGCCGGGGCTGGGGCTGGCGGGGAGCAGAAGCGGGGAGCGGAGGCGCTGGGTTGGGGGCTGGCGAGGAGCAGAAGAAGCGGGGAGCAGCGGGGTCGGGGCTGGCGGGCAGCAGAAGCGGGGAGCGGAGCTGGGTTGGGGGCTCCCGGGCTGGGAGCAGATTAGAAGCCCAGGATAAGCTCATGGCACACGGGGGGGGGGAGGGTTGATGTGTAAGGAAACGTCTTGTTTCCCTTTCAAGTCGTTGCTGCCCCATAGGTCAGTGGTTCCCAACGTTTTCTGTGCCATGGCACTCCTTGCTACCTTTAATTCATTTGAGGCACACTGCCATGTAGTTTCCAAATGAAGCCATATATTTTCATGAGACAATGAGGCAATCCAGAGCGCTCTGAGTAGTTTTTCAAAAAAATTTGTGACACACCTGTGTGCTGTGACACAGTGGTTGGGAAACAGTGGGCTAGGTAGACACAACACACACATTCCACCCAAGATGCAGAATAAACACAGAGAAGTGTAGAGAACCTTATGTTACTGCATTAACACCCAGCATTTCTACAGCACTTTCCATCCCAGGATCTCTCAATGGCTCACTATACTAGTCAATTTTAAAAGGGATAGCCTTGTTAGTCTAGTCCAGTGAAAAAACAACAAGGAGTTGTGTGGCACTTTAAGACTAACAGATTTATTATTTGCATGAGCTTTCGTGGGAGAAGATCCCACTTCCTCAGATGCTTCGAAGATGGGTGAACTTACAGAAAGGAATGAAACTAAATGCAAGGGGGTGTAAAACATAGGATCAGGTCATAAAGTAACAGCCTCAAAGGATTACTGCTCTGATTTGCTGTTACTTTATGACCTGATCCTATGTTTTACACCCCCTTGCATTTAGTTTCATTCCTTTCTGTAAGTTCACCCATCTTCGAAGCATCTGAGGAAGTGGGATCTTCTCCCACGAAAGCTCATGCAAATAATAAATCTGTTAGTCTTAAAGTGCCACACAACTCCTTGTTGTTTTTTCACTATACTAGGTATTCACACATGCTTGGCTCTGTGGTATCCAAGAGGCACACCCCACCTGTGCTCACATTCAAGTGAATGGCCCTGACAATACATTATAGGCAAACTACATGTGTCCTCCCATTTTGATATCTTTACCAAGTGCCGTAAACAATGGCTTTAGAAGGAGGTGTCCCCTCCATGTATTTTTAGCACAGCTCTGTTTTCAGTTGCAAGCTGGTAAAGGAAAGTTCAAAGCTTGCAGACAAGAACAACACAAAACTGGTAGATGGGGATTGTAGCAGAGAGAGAAGGCAGCCTGATCTAAGTTTTTCAGTAAAGTGGAAAAACTGTCATTGATCTTAATTAACATTAGCTCAAGTAATATATAGGCCTGAATCAGGGTGACTTCTTTTAGCTCTATGAGTGAGATCTAGTCAGAATTGGCACATTCATTAGGAATCTCTAAAAAATAATTGAATTGTATTGGCTATCTGTGATCATCAGCTCTTATCAGTGTAATTTCTTACAAATTTTCTTTATGTATTTTCACATCTTCTAAAGGTGAGCTGAAATTACAGACAACCAAAATGTTTGTTGTTCTGGAAAAGGTAATGGCTGGTACACTGAACACATTCTTAGATGTTTGTCACCTATACACTGACAGAAGATAAGTTCCCATTTCTGGCCCAGTTGGTTGATATATGTGGTACGTTTCAAGCATCTAGTGCAGATGCTGAATGAGGCTTCAGTCTAATGAATAATATTAAGACAGAGCCTCGTAACAGGTTGGATGTTTCTCATCTAGACATGCTAATACGCATCAAGTCATATCTAAGTGTTGGATTCAAGGCTGACCTAGACTCTGTATATGCATTCTGGAAATGTGGCAAAGACAGGCGTCAAAAACTGAGGTGTAGAGGAGGCTTGATAGGCAGCATCATTGCTTCATATTTGTTTAATAAAATTGTTAAACTAAAATACTGTGGTTTTATTAATTTACTAAAGTTTGAACAAAAAGACATCTATACAATGTTCCCTCTCTAAGCTGGTGATGCAACTGAGCAAGTTACGGATGCACTTGGGGAACTGATGGGCAGTGGCTCAGGGGCCCGCTTGGGGCCCAGGAACTTGCTCACCTGCATCCATAAATTGCTCAGCTGCATCACCAGCTTAGAGGGAACATTGATTGACGTGTATTTTTTTTTTGCAGTGGATTTGAAACATGAATGCATTTGATCCTTCTTTAGCTTGTTTGCATGTAATATGTTGCAATCCACTTTAGTTACTGGCAACCAGTAATGAGTGGTGTGCCCCAGGGGTCGGTCCTGGGGCCGGTTCTGTTCAACATTTTCATCAGTGATCTGGATAACGGAATAGACTGCACCCTCAGTAAGTTTGCGGATGACACCAAGCTGCGGGGAACAGTAGACACATTGGAGGGCAAGGGCAGGATTCAGGGAGACCTAGATAAATTGGAACAGTGGGCCAATAGAAATCTTATGAGGTTCAATAAGGACAAGTGTAAAATCCTGCATTTGGGACGGAAAAGCCCCATGCACTGCTACAGGCTGGGAAACATTCAGCTAAGTAGCAGCAGTGTAGAAAAGGACCTGGGGGTCATGGTGGATGGGAAGCTACATATGAGTCAGCAGTGTGCTCTTACTGCCAAAAAGGCCAATGGCATACTGGGCTGCATCAAAAGAAGTGTTACCAGCAGATCAAGGGATGTGATCATTCCCCTCTATTCTGCACTGGTGAGGCCACATCTAGAATACTGTGTTCAGTTTTGGGCTCCCCACTGCAAAAAGGACAGGGACATGCTAGAGAGAGTCCAGTGGAGGGCAACCAAAATGATTAAAGGGCTGGAGCACAAGCCCTATGAGGAAAGACTGAAAGCATTAGGCTTATTTAGTCTGCAGAAGAGAAGATTGAGGGGGGATTTGATAGCAACCTTCGACTACTAGAAGGGATGCTCCAAGGAAGATGGAGCTCGACTATTCTCAGTAGTAACAGAGGACAGAATGAGGAGCAATGGTCTCAAGTTGCGGTTAGGGAGGTCGAGGCTGGATATTAGAAAAAACTTTTTTACTAGGCGAGTGGTGAAGCCTTGGAATGAGCTGCTGAGGGAGGTGGTGGAGTCTCCATCTTTGGAGGTGTTTAAGGCCCGGCTGGACAAAACCATGACTGGAATGGTTTAGTGGGAGTGGTCCTGCCTCTGGCAGGGGGTTGGACTAGATGACCTATGAGGTCCCTTCCAACCCTATGTTTCTATGAAGACTGTAACCATAGTAAATGTAAGTGAATGTGATGTTTATGAGCAATCAACTCAGCTGAAAAAAGTGGGTGAGCTGTGGAATTGTTTGTCTCATTGAAGTGTGCCGTGTTACTGAAAAGGCTGGGAGCCACTGTCCTAGGGTGCTGGGCCTCCAGAATGACAAAGTGCGTCTTTTGGACATATAGGGTGGCACAACGCACCTCACAGTCCCAACTCTGCCCCTGGGCCTGCAGTAGATTATCACATACAACATGTGGCAACGAGCACAGCATACTATAGGTCAGCATGTCCCTGGGCAGTTTCTGTCTTTGAGCTCCTGTAAAACTCAGAGCACAAAGCAAGGCTGCCTTCCATTCAGCAGAAGTCACAGGGAATGTGGTGCTCTGAATGCTATTCTCTCTCCGCCGGGAGGGAATCGGTCTCCAGGTATGGCTGCCCTACTGGCAATTTGTGGGTTGGCTCAAAAAAAAGTGAATTAAATCCAGCAATTTTGGATCCTTTGTGTTGACAGGTGCTACATAAATGAAAGATAGCCTTCTTAGTAGCTCACAGCTAAAAATCTCTGGGCTGCTTCCAGTTGCTGAAGACCTTTTTCTACTCACTGACTTCTGCTTTACTAATTACCTTTGTAAAATAATACATTACACACCCACCCACCAGAAATAAGGTTATAATTAAAGTAGTTTAGCAAATTATATATTGGCCAAAGCTACAGTGGGTGATTAACAATAACTGTCTTGTTCAGATTCATTTTATAAATCTAGGTAGTTTATAGGTTCTCTACTTTTGCTCTAATTGTCTAAGAGTAGCTAAGCCTAATGTAAGGGGGTAAAGGGAAGGGGAAGGGTGATATGAAATTTAATACCATTTTCACTAGAGTCTATCTGGAATTCCTCATCTTTTGGCTCCCTTCTTTTTAATCAATGCCTTTTTGGCACTATAAACCATCAGGAATCACATCCCATTCTATAAAGTACTGATAAAAGTTCATTCACTATCTTTAGACTGTAATTTGCACCTAATATACATTTTCTGTATTTGCTTTATGTTTTCTCTTGAATTAGTAGAGAATGACAATTTCCCATTACTATTCTTCTAGTAATACGCTCATATCTCTTTTTAATCAATCAGAAGTGTGAAAGAAATTGGTTCTGAGGTAAAAATGGGGGGACCACATTGACATTACTCTAAAATTTGTTTCATGTTGATTTAAGGAGACAGATGTAGACTAAGATTACTGTGCCAAAGACGAACCATTTAATTTTTTACTAAAGGTCTTGATTTACAATTATTTTAATATAGCCTATGCATTATCCACTATATTTTACTTAAAAATACTCTGCCTTTATGATTTGCTAATTTTCAGATGTTTTCCTTTTTTTACCATAGTTTTAAAAATTGATCTTGGCTGCTTTATACCATTTACACACAAACGCACCCGCGCGCGCACACACACACTACTCAGTAGCTGAATGGGGAGAGCCACTTAAACAGGTTCAGACATCAGCTGTTAAATTAGTGCTCGCCTGATAAAGCTTCTCTAGTCTCTAGTTAGTTTGCTTCTGAGGATGCTAAAGCTTACACAATATGCACTGAGATTTTGATAAAATCTCATCAAAGCTTGCTAAAAGATCTCCTTTATCTATTCTGATTGGCTTGATTACATTGATTAATGAAACACTGGAGAATTGTATGTGACGAGGATTAAATAATGCAATTAGTTTTAATAACTTTACTAAAAAGTAGAATTAGGTTAAAACAAAGGGAAAAAAGGAGAGCAATGTTCAGTGTGCTCTATTTATGATGTCATAATTCTTTTGCTAACCCCTTGAAATGTTGGCTTTTTACAGCCTCCCAGTTGAATGAGTGGGAGGAAATACAAGCCAGCCATTTTCACAGGTTAACATGAAGGTTAGTTTTATTTCCGAATAATAATGTTCATGTGTAGTGGACTTGGTAAACATGGAAACCGTAGCAATCGTGCAAGGAGTCTTGTGAGTGTTCACTGGATAAGAAGTTAGTTTGCTGGATGCTGTATTTAACATCTGGTATTCATTTTGAGAAGAGGCTTTGTCAGTTAAAAGGGAATTTCAAGGGGTTAAATAGATGCAGCAATCTAGCATAGTTACATGCAAACAACAGTGGTGTTCAATGCAACGATATGGTGGAACAATTAACTCAGAAACTAATGAGACTTGCTATAGGGCCAGCTGTTTACCTTTGTACTTCAGTGCGACTCAGTTTCTGTAGCGACTCACTGGGAAAGAACCTTAGTGTAAAGCGCCATAGCTTCACTGAAGTCAATGGACCTGTGAAAACTCACATAAGCTGAGGATTTGTTCCATTATAATTTATCCTACAAGAGATTGGAGGTTTGTGAGATTCAGCATTACAATCAGCATGGAGGACAACCACCATTGCCATGACTATGGAAGCTAGAAAACTAATGAGAAGCTGGCCTATCACAAAACAAACAAACAAAAAAGACCCCAAAAATGAAAAAACAAACCAAAGCAACAACAACAACAAAACCAAACTCAAAAATCCTCCCTCTCAAAACAAAGAGGAATTAAAAGAGGACAAAGAAGAGAAAATTAAATTTTGAATATTAACTGATTACTGTCCAATCTGTGCTCAGTTTACAGGTGAAAAAGAAAGGGGCATTTCTAGAAGCCAGTCCAGTGACCTCCCTCCAGAATTTCAACATTAAGATGAATCCTTTCCTTCTCACACATCCTCCCCACTCAAAGATCCTGTAGGTCATATTAGATCCTCAGCTATTCCTGTGCAATCCTACTACCTTCATGTATGTCCCACAACTAAACCTGCGTGAATAATGGATTTTCCAGTTTCCTGGCAGTTGGAAAAAATCATTTTGGCTAGACGTTGGAACTAGACAAGTTCAGATGGGAAATAAAGCCCAAAATTTTAACAGTCAGGCTAATTAACTCTTACAAGAACTTCCCAAGGGTTGTGGTGGATTTTCTATCAAGGCAATTTTAAAATCAAGATTGTGTATTTTTCTAAAAACCTGCACTCTAGTTCAAACAGGAATTAATTCAGGGAAATCCTTTGGTCTGTGTTATACAGGAGGTCAGCGCAGATGATCACAGTGGCCCTTCCCATCTTCTTATCTATGAAACCTCCTTTTTTATTTTTGGAAAAGGAAAATATAAAAGATTTTGAATCAAATGAAATGCTCTATTCCACTTGAAATGAAATACTTCATTTCAGTTTGAGCATTTGGTTTTTTTTTTAAATTAAAGAAAATTTCAAAAGAGTTATGCTGATCTGAATTATTAGAAACAATTTTGATAAAGTTGGCCAGAAACATTTAGATTATTTCAAAATGTTCATTTGTATAGTTTTAAAATTCATTTAGGGGGGAGCTGATGAACAATTTGATGAAACTGACACAAACTGACAAAATGTTTCAGTATTGCTGAGTTTGAATTTTTTTTCTAAAGAAGTTACAAACTAAACAATTTATGAAAAGCACTAGTTGAAATCCATTGCTTTCTTTGTGCTGATGAGAATACTAGGGAACGTAGTATGCTGATGACATACAAGGAGTAGATCCCAGCTCACCTCCCAAAGGGTATGTCTATACTGGAGGCTCTTATAAGAAGCGGCATGTCCACACGACGCACCGTTATTTTGAAACCATTAAACCTCACATCTAATCGAAATAGCCGTTGTTTCAAAATGGTTGTTTATAACAATGGTTTTCAGACACGTTGTCTCGAAACAACACCATTGGCTGTGTTCACACAGCATTTTTGTTTCAAAACAACAAGGTTTGAAACAAAAAAAACCCATGTTCACATGACGCACAGTTGTTTCAAAACAACGGGAACCCATTGTTTTGAAACAATGGTGTTGTTTCAAAACAAGTTAAACCCCATTTGGGGCGAAACAACCTTGTTTCGAAACTTGTTTCAAAACAATGCGTGTGAACATGTTGTTTTGGAACAAGGTGTTCCGAAACAACATTTGAAGGGCTGCCCCTCAGCACCCTGACCAGGGTGCTGTGGGGTGTCCCCTGGCTGGCAGAGCAGGGCTGCAGGCACCGGCGGGGTTCAGCGCAGCCCAGCGCTGATCCCCACCTGCTTAAAGCCCAGGCTGCCCCCAAGCCCCCCTCTGCAGGCACCCATGGGGTTGGGCTGTGCTGAACCCCACCAGTGCCTGCAGCCCCCTCCCCAAGCGAAATAGCATGTTCACACTGTGAACTTGCTATTTCATTTCCCACCTTTTTCGTTATTTCGAAGTAACTTTTTGTTAATTCGGCATACGTTATTTTGAAATAAGGTGTTATTTCGATATAAGTTGTTTCGAAACGACTTATATCGAAATAACCCCCGTGTGTGAACACAGCCATTGTTTTGAAACAACTGTTTCGAAACAACACGTCCGAACGGCCTTGTTTTGAAATAACCATTTTGCAACAACACCTATTTCGAAAGCAGGCTTTCCCTTAATTCAAATTAACAAACTGTTAATTTGAATTAACTTATTTTGAAATAACTCATTTTGAAATGGGTTATTTCAGAATAATGATGCATGTGTGGACATAGCCTTAGGGCACGTCTACACAGACCATTTTATTTTGAAATTGGTCCTTTCAAAAGGACCGATTTCGAAATAAAACCCTTATTTCAAAATAAGAGAAACTGCGGGATCGGAAAGACTGTTATTTCGAAACGGATGTTTCGAAATAATGCCAATGGATCCACTGTTTCAAACTGCTGTTGTTTCAAAACGGGTCTAATGCCATTTTGAAATAACGGTCGTTTCGAGGGGGGGTAGGTTTTACTTTTTCGGGACGACGATCCTTATTTTGAAAGGACGAGGTCTGTCCTTTTGAAATAAGGGAATGTCGTGTAGACCAGATCATTTTTATTTCAAAATAACGAGTGTTATTTCAAAATAAAAGTGCTGTGTAGACGTGCCCTTAGAGAAGCCACATTGAAAAGTCTGTTGACTGCCTGCATCCACACTGGCATGTGCTAGGTCAAGGGAGGAGTGGTGCGTTGTGGTTAGCTGGAGGCCAATTAGGTTATCTTAATGGCTTTCCCCATCTACACTGGCTTAAGTCGACTTAATAAGGTTGACTTAAGCAAGAAGTCAACCTTACGAGGTGGTGTTACTAAGTCGCAATAAAGAAGCACTTAAGTCAACTTAATAAAAGCCCAGTGTGGCCACAGGAGTCCGTAGGTTAACTTAACCTTCCTTAAGTTGACCTAAGGCTCCAGTGTAGATGTACCCATAGAACTACTGGTTTTGGAAAGCTACCAGGAGTAAAATAGCATAAAAATATAATTTTGTTACTAAAGACAGCTGATCTGACTCTGAATGTTCTGGGAAGAGAGCTGCTCAATAAGAAGTTGCCTTCCTCTTTTCCCCACCAGAACTGCTCGTCAAATGGTTTGCTTCAGTAGGCTTAACTTATTCCATAGCTTCACCATACCTCCTATGAAATACCTTTTTTAGCATTCCTGGCTCATGATTTATCCCTTAAAATGAAGATTGGAGTTGGCCCCTGATAGTTGAGTGCTTCTTTGGTGATGTGCAAGGAGATAGGAGTATGTCATTAACTCTTTTACTGCTGGATTCCTATCCACATCCTTGTGCTCCTGTTTTTAATGACTATTGATTAAAATAGATGGAACATTAGGACAGGCCAGATATGATCAGGCAGCTTAGGTGGAGGTACTGTATATGCAAGCTAGACTGATTTTGAATGGCATGGCTGGTGTTCGTGGAGTGGTTACCTTGGCATCAGGACTCTTGGTTTGTGTTCCTACCTGTATAATCGTGGGTCAGTCACTTCGCCACCCTACTTCAGTTTCTCCATCTTTAAAATGTGTTCAATGGTATTTGCACTTCTTACAGGGATGTTGCAATTCTTAATCACTGTTGTAAATGCCTTCAGATAGTCTTGCATGAAAGATGCTGTATAAATGCAAAGTGCTATTATCAGAGATGGAAGTCTCACTGGTGTTTTGCACACAGAATAGCAATTCTAATGGGCATTTATTTTCTTTCCTAGCTAGGTAGAGCTCTCTATCTGATCTACTGTAACTCTGCACCAACCTGTTATTTCAGAGCATTTTCCTTGATTAATCATGATCACTAAACTGTGCAACTGCTTCAATAAATACATCACTTCCTCCTTCCAGTATCATTCTTAGAAAGAAGACGCTACAAGCATCAACTGCACAGTTAGAATCCAGATTGCTTTTTTGACTTAGCAGAGGGCCAGGACATTTAGAATCAGATTCCAGCCCTGCTATCCCCAGCCCCCAAATTTATGGGGGTTTGGAGTCAGGTGGTTTTTTGTCTGGGACCTGCTCTATTAGAATGCAAATACTCTGAGAATCAGTGGCTCGAATAAGTCTGACAATCCAATTAATGTATTCCACCTTACAATGTTAACCACTTTAAAGCGTGTTGACTATAGTCTAGTACTGTCGATAGATACTTAGAGGCTGTGGTGGTAAGCATGCTCTAAGAAACTAAATAGAATAAGTTTTACCCTCACTTCCGTTTGGTGAATTTTCTCTTTCTATGTGCTCTTAGTGGTAGTGCACAGATGGTCTAGCAGCCAGGAGCTCAAGAGACCTGGATCCTATTCAGGGCTCTGCTAGGTGACCTTGCCCAATTCACTTCCCTGTGTTGTGCCTGCATTTCCTCTTTGTCCATCTTGGCTATTTAGACAACACATTCTTCAGGGCAGTGGCTGACTCTAGCTATGTGTTTCAATGGGCCCTGATCTGAGTTGAGTCCTCTGGGCCTGCCATTAAAATTAACAATGCAATATTTGGGAATGATTCATAAAAGAAACTCCTTTAAGGCCACCTTGAAAGGAATCTGATACATACATTCCGGGAACCAGATTTGGAATCACAACCATCTGACTCCCACTTTTTCAAAGAAAGGTAGCCACTTTGGTTTTACCACACTGCGGAAATGAGCTCATGGCTTGGTAAGAGTGTAGCTAGATACAAGCATGTCTCTTCAGTGCAGCCCATCTAGCTCATGTGTTTATGTCGTGCCCATCACCCTGGTCTGTAAATGTAGGACACGGGTCTCAAACTCAAATCACCATGAGGGCTGTATGAGGACTAATACATTAGCCCAAGGGCCACACCACTGAAACCTTTTCATACAATGATATTGCAAATATCGGTAACAATAGTTTCATTGCAGGCCGCAGGACATAGCTTTAGGGGCCGCATATGGCCCTCAAGCCATTTGTTTGAGACCCCTGATGTAGGAAGACTGTTTGCCACAAGGAGCACAAGTGGGCCTGAAGGCAAGTGAATACCAGGGTGTAGTCTGCACTGAAACTCCAGTCCAGTATGTGCCCTTCCCCTCACTGTCAAGAGCCCTGGGGAAAGGGGATTGGTGCCTGCACGGAGAAAGGGTGCACTTAGAAAGATGTGGGTTCAAGAATGATTCTCACCAGTAACAAAGAACTTCTACAGGGCTTCAATCCCCTCTTTGTCCTTCCTCTTGCTAGAACGGAGCAGTTACTTGGCAGATTTCTCACTAATATAGGTTTGGGTTCAAATACATTGCTGGCTTTCATCTTGTATGATGTTCTGAGACTTTGCTGTGTGGTTTAAAACCTGAAGAGCGCTATTGTGGAATAAGCCCACTCCATCACCCCTGATGGGGAGGTTCAAAGGGTGTGCAAGGGAAAGAGACACCTCCACAGGCTTGGTTAGTCCTCTGGCATTCCCACTGGCTGTCTTTACACCTGCCCAGCTCAGCTAGCTGTCTCTCAGGTCAAGGCAGCACAACCTAGTGGCCAGAGTCAGCAACCAGCCCTGAGTCCTGGGCAGCACAGCTTACCAGCCGGAGTCAGCATGAGGGGGTGCCCACTATGTGCCACAGTGCGCCAGGTAGGGAGCCTAGCCCCTCCTGCTCTACTGAACCCCAGCCCAGGGCCCTATCAGTATCAGGGTCTGGCACCAAATCATCTGCACCCATCTTCGAAGCGTCTGACAAAGTGGGATTTTCTCCCACGAAAGCTCATGCGAAAATAAATCTGTTAGTCTTTAAGTGTCACACGACTCCTTGATCCAGTCTGAAACATAGTGATTGTGATCTCACACCGCCCCCAATTCCACCCTTCAGGCTCCCTCTGCTACTTCCTACCCAGTCATTGCTGAGGTCCTCCAGCGTGTCTGCAGGCTGGCAGATGTCCCGTGCTGCAGCAGTCACCATCCACATCCCCTGAGGCTCATGGAGCTCACTAGCAGTGGTGATCCCCTGGGCATCCAGTGCTGGGCTGTCAACAGAGGGTGGAACAAGCAAGGAGTCCCGTGGCACCTAAAGACTAACACATTTATTTATTGCATGAGCTTTCGTGGCAGAAAATCCCACTTCATCAGACACTTTGAAAATGGGGGAACTTACAGAATGGGAGGAAATAAATACAGGGAAGTGTAAGTCATGGGAACAGGTCACACTGTAACAGCAAACCAAAGCAGTTGTTAAGATTCAAACACTAGGGAACAGCATACAGAGGAAGATGAGGTCAAATCACCTGTTCCTTAAGGAGGCCTCTTGGGTTGGCTTCCTCTCACCATCTGGGGTTGACACAGCTCCCAGCAGGGCTGTAACTAGGGGTTTCAGCGCCTGGGGCAAGCAGCCCCAAAGGTGCCCCCCAGGACCCACTCTGGGGCCCGTCTATGCAGCAGTGGGAAGGGAGGGTGTGACCCTTCCCTGCCGTGGCCAAAGCTGGCAGCAGGACCACCTACCATGGCCGTGACGGGGAGAAGGGACCCCCGCTGCTGGCTTTTGCCATGGCGGGGAAGCGATCTCCCCCTCCCGGCTCTGGCCGTGGCAGGGGAAAGCAACCCGCCCACGGCCAGAGCCGGCAGGGGGGATTGCTTCCCTGCTACGGCCAGAGGTGGCGGGAGCTATCGCTGCCCTGCATCACCCTTTTAAATTCACACCCAGGGCAAAGTCCAATTTGGCCCACTGTAGTTACGGCCCTGGCTCCCAGCATAGAGACTCCAGCACACCTCCTCACTGGTCAGTCCTGAATGAGGTGGGCTGCTCCCTTTTATACCAGGGCAGCAGTTGGAGGATGCCCAGAAAGGTCAAGGAAGTGGGACTTCTGCTGCCCATAGAGTTGGCTGAACTCCTGCAATGTAGGGTAAGCCTACCCTGTCACAAGCTCTTAACTTTGGATATTTTCCCATTTGAAGACAAATTTGCATCTGCACTTGGACATGCGCACAAGTGGTTGGAAAGGTAACTAAACAATTGGCTGTGTGCCCTTATTTTGCATGAGCAACAGGGTGCTAACCTTTGAAAATTTGACTCAGATTGTACCGCGAACTGGTGTTGGAAGGGCTGGGGTGCGTTGGTGGCTCTCTGAGTGCTGTGCTTGTAACCATTGTGAATACCAAACATGCAGCAAATCTATTACGTAACAGAAATAAACACTGTATAAAATAAAATATTCAACCACTTATTTTTGGTGTCTGCAAGACATGGAGGTTTATTTAGGAAAAATTTGCCATAGTATCAGCTAATCCAGGGGTCTCAGACGCAAATCACCACAAGGGCTGTAGGAAGACTAGGCTGTAGGAGGACTAGAACATTAGCCTGAGGGCCACATCACTGAAATCTTTTCATACAATGATATTGCAAATATCATTAACAATAATGTCATTGCGGGCTATAGGAAATAGCTTTAGGGGCTGCATGTGGCCTGCTGGCTGTGTGTTTGAGACCCCTAAGTTAATCCACAAGGTTTTCTTGGCTAGAGTTCTGCCAGTCTGTATGAATAACTCCGGTGCTATTACAGTTTTAGGTTCTGCAAGCAAGCCCAATCCAGTGAGGGTAGCATAGCAAAATAGCCAAAGTAACTGTTCAAAATGATCATTTATGAATTTGCTGCTAATGACTCATCATTAGAGAGTCTGGTGCTGCTCTTTATCAACTCTTCCGCTCTGTCTTTGTTTTGGGATAAAGCAGAAATGATGCTAAATTTAGGAATTAATCAAAAAGGAGATGGGATTTAATATCACCAAGATTTAACCCCAATAATTCCTCACTGGAAAAGTGAAGTCCCTTCTTCTCAAATACCAATCATTTAAATTCTTTCTGTTTGAATATATATTCATTTCATGTCACAGAGCTCAAATAAAGTTTCAAACTGACAGGTGATCAGAAGAAATGTCAGAAGGTAGGAAACATAACTAAAATTATGTTAGCATAGTACAGACACATGCATAAATACAATCCAGCAAAGTTTTCATGGCTCTCCTTGCATTTTTGGAACAAATCCAAAGTCAGTTTGAAGATAATAGGAATGTTGAGTGCTAAGTACTACACTGACAGAAGACATGACTACATGCTGGCAGAAGACATGCGTGCGTGACTTTTATAGTAGCGGGGACACTTGCAGTAATTGCCTGGTAGTTTGGGGAAAGAATTAAACTGTCAGGAGGAAGACATACTTTGATATTTCATGACTAAGGCTGGAGAAGACCATGTATGCTATGGGCGTATTGTATCCGGCCTCCTTTTGTAAACCTCCAGCTTCTCCATGCAAGTTATGAACGATTGGGGAGTTTGGCTCCTAGGAAAGCAATTTAAGATTCTGGGATAAACATATTAGCTGAATGTTTCTGCTAAAAGGATCAGGTGTGAAAGTTAATAACAGTGACAATTAAAATGCCAACTTTAGGTTTCTGAGTCAACACACCACAGAAATAAGCAGAACAGTTCATCCTTCTCATAATTAATACTGAAAGTGCAAAGATTATTTTTTCTAACACCTCTGAAAATGAAGCTGGAATCAGACTCATGCTGGGTTCTTTCATTTTTGCGTATCATAATAAAGATTCTGCATGCCACACTATGCCTCAGAAAGACCTATGAACAGCTGTAAGTAAGAGGCTGGCCCTGCAAATATTATTTATTACCAACTGCATCCCGAATGGGCTAAGTAAAGATGCTGTAGACTCAGAAAGACTACACTATGTTGGCTTGCGCTTAATGGAATCACAGAATATAAGATACCTGGATGCGACTCTCTCTACATATTGGAAGCTGATCTGAAGCGTAAAGAGGCTTCTTTTTAACTAGTGAGCAAAACCAGAATTTGAGATATTGAATAGTCTTCTTTCAACACAGTATCAAGCAGCCTTTCGAAGTAGTAGGGAGGCCACAGGGGATGGGATGGAAAGGCAGAAAATGAAAATAAGTTCCCAGACCTGATCTTCCCTCTCTTTTCCTCATCCTTACATGCCTGTTTCTTACACTGCTTCACTTAGAGCTGCTTTCTAAGCATTTTTAAAGCTATCACTGAAAAAAGTCTAAGAATTCATATAATATAGTCACATAATATATTCACCAGTGCATTGTGGGATAACTGAACTATAGACGCACAAGCTTTTCTCAGTCTTTTTTATTTTATTTATTTATTTATTTGCTCTGGCTGGCACACACCTTTTAGACTTGTACTTTATTGGAAATAAAGGTTGTTACACTGCAACTTGTATTCCCGCTGTCAAATTGTCTCCAGTGGAGGGTTCACTTACGTCTACACCCTAAGAGGCAGAGTAACATTAGAAATGAAGCAGTAGAGGCAGCTAGGTGCTATGTCCGATATAGGTAGCCCATGGAACTAATCATATGCTTAAATTTAAGCACGTGCTGAAGTGGTCTGCTGGATCTGGGTCAGGGTATGCACCATCTTGCTTGTTCAAGCTCACACTGAATAAGGGGAAATCCGGATTTGTAAATGTCCCCAGTGCCCAAACCTTCTCATGGCATAGGTGCATTGTATGTTTAAGTCACACTTTATCCTGACCTAATTTAATGTTTGTTCTTAGGGGGAGGAAAGGGGAGCAATGGAGAATGATTATGCATGTCTGGGCATCCCATTGTTTGAGCCCCAGAGATGAAGTGGCTGAGTTCGCACAACCACTGTTCAAAATCTTGTTGGGTGCTTTCATTGCTTACTACTGAAGCTGGATGATGCATTTTCACTTGAATATGAGATTGTGCATCAAAGCATCTGACAAAGTGCAATTTTCTCTCATGCAAACTCATGCAAAAAATAAATTTATTAGTCTTTAGGTGCCACAGGCCTCCTTGCTTGTTTGTTTTACTGAACTAGATTAACACAGCTACCCCTTTGGATCTTGCTTATCCATTATGTCTATGCAAGGTCATTTTATTTCAATTAAAGTAAATCTAAGACTAAATTTCCATCTGAGAGTAATTTCTCCCATTTACCTTTCCTCTGTAGTAGATTAAAAATTCCACGTAAGCTTTAATTGTATTACCAAAGCTTCCACGATCACAGCCGTATATTATTACTCTCAAATTTGAAGGAGTTAGTTGTAGGCTGAAATCTGACAGATTTAGGAGTGACTTCTCAAATATAGTGACAACCTCTCTTTGATTCCTTTTGACCAATTGCTAAAAGCCAGGAGTGAGGAAAACAGAAGAGCACTGGATGGTAGTCCGTTTGGCATTTGTATGACTAAAAGCAAGCAGCTTAACGAGTTAAAGTGAAAATGTGTGCGACTTTAGTGAATGGTGCGGACCCCAGGCCTTTGGGGAACATTTAAAAATAAAATGTAAGCAACCAGGAGTTCCAGCTCCATGGGGAAATAGCTGCCTTCTGGCACTGCAGGTCCCAGCAGGTTGCAGATCCTGAGGCTGTGGGAAAACAATGATCTGTGGCATTCAGGCAAATGATCAGCTTGCGAGGGAAGCCCAAGGGGATGGGGGTTGGGGAGGAGTGAGTGGTTGAATGTTGAGGAGTAGGCTGCCTCACTGATCCTCCTGTCTTTCAAAATCCCCTTTTTTGGCTGCCTAGAAAATGGAGGGCACTCCAGCCACGGGAGTGATTAACTCTGCCATGATGGATGGAGAAGGGGGCCGTGTTCCAGTGTCACAAGAGTTAAAGACGAATAAAACTTTCTGAAAGGGCTCAGAAAGCTAGAAGATGAGCAGGCATCATTCCTTATTTCTAGGTCCACGAGTGCAGTGTTTCGCAATGACCTGTCTACGGGTCCCTAAAACCTTCCTGATACCAGTGCCGGATTTAGGCACAAGCCAAGTAAGCCATGGCTTAGGGCCTCACATTACGATGGGCCTCTAAATATGTCTGTAATAATCTAATACACTTTTTTCCCTTTATTTTTTATGGTTTGGGGGCCTTTGAATCTTGACACAGCTTAGGGCCTCAGCATGTCTTAATCCAGCCCTGCCTGACACAGTACAGGAAGCTGGTCCCTGGTATCAAAATGGTTGAGAAACGCTGCTCTATTGTCTTTGTTAAGTGACAGGTTGAGCTCTCATTCTAGACAAACCGAATTCCTTATTCCAGTCATTTGGTGGCCTACGCCAGACAGCACTATGGTGGCAAAGTGTTGGTACAATGAGCTCTGTCTGGGCTACTTTAGGAGAGGGTTTCTCACCTACAGAAGAGTTCAACAGCCAGGTTCAGCCATGGTCCTTTGAGTGCTCTCTATGATCCATATTAATATCAGTCTAAAGCATCAGAGGTCCCACTCAGTCCCAGGCTCCATGAGTATACCCAATAAGCCCAACGGTCCTGGCCCTCATATAGCTTACCATCTAAACAGGCTAGACACAAAGGGGGGGAATGAGGAATCATTATCCTTATTTTACAGCGGGGAAATGGCAGTGGTGTATTGTCCATCTCCAGCACCTGGGAGCCAATGCTTGCTTTTTCACGCCCCCAGCCTCAGGCAACCCCCATGCAGGGCAGGAGGGTCAATGGCTCCCATCAGACAGAGCTGCACCTAGCTGCCCCCGGACAAGAACCTGGACCTGCAGAAGGGGACATGCCACCACTCTCCACTTACACTTACCTGCCATGTGGCAGGTGCCTCTCCCACACCAGCCCTGCCACCCAATAGGATGCGGTGCTGGCTCCCTCTACCACATGGGGGGCTTCATCTCCCGGTCAGAGGGTAGCAATGGGGCGTTCCTCTTGCTGGTTACCCACAGCTTCATGCTGCCTGCCTGCTCCTGGGCTCTATCCAGCTACCCCTCAAAGCATCCTGAACCCCCCCACCCTTGGTGCATTGTGAAAGGCCCAACTGTCCCACCCCTCTGGCTAGTGCCTGGGGACCTGGCCACTTCATTCCCCCCACCCCCATCCACCACTGGGCAACAGATTAAATTAATAGCCCCAGGTCACACAGGAAGGTCGTAGCAGAATCAAGACATGAATCTGGCTCTCTTGACTACCACTCTTGTACCTTAATCACAGAGTCAGGCCTGCCCCGCACACAGTCCTTTTCCTTCTGTTTGTTTTAAGAAGAATATCCAATGTGTGGTCTGAAAAGTAAAGACATTAAATAACAAATGTGCCACGTGATCCAAAGGGCAAACCACCTGTGATTAAAACACTTTGCTTTAAGATCGGGGAATGGCACATAACCATTATATATAAATAGCCAAGCTTCCGAGCGCCTTGGCTGTTAAAGAGCATCACTTCATGTGTCCTTAGGGTGCCAGAAGAGTACAGCTTCTTTAAGTGGTTCTCACACCCTCCAAACAGCTAACAGCCAATAGACACAGGAGCCCTTGCAGTCTGAGAAAATAAGTGCAGATACATACATTTTCCCTTTTCCTGCTGTAAAGTGTACACATGCAATGCCTTAAGAGAATCTGATGAAAAATCAAGATGCCGCACTGCTGCCTTTGAAGAGCATTTGTGCTGGCTTCCTCCTTTTTATTCAAAAACAAATGAAGCCAACCGAAAGATGGAGCATACTGATTTGGATCAATACACTGAGCATACTTTTGTCTCTACATTTTTGTCCTGGGTACATCCTATTGTTGGAACTGATGAACTTGACAGAAGCCAGAACTCAGCAAGCTTCTCCACATAGCTCTACCTTAATCCTGACCTGTTCTTCTCTCCCGTTTGACTCCTGGCAACCTTCTGGTCAGAGACTGAAAATCAAGCTGACCTATTCAGCTTTGCGTGGATTGTGAGATGTGAATAAACGTCCACGGAGGACTAGGAAGTTATTGAGTTCTATTCACTTGCCAGATTTGAGTATTTAATTGATGAGAGGATAGGGACTGGTTAGCAGGTTTCTGCACAGCCTCATAAGAGATTGTTCCTGTTCCCATTGACTCCAGTGGTTCACGATGAGGCACTAAATGATTAAATCCAATACACAAAGAAATAAGCTTGTAATTAGGAAAGGGTGACTCTAAAAAGTGTGGAGGATCATTTCCAGATAGGATAAGTCTCCTAAAGATCAGATGCTTTTCAGTCCTGGCAGAGGCCTTTAGGCAAAAGTGCAATGGAAGACCAAGCTTTCCAAAAGAGTTTCTAGTTTCCATTGTAGGCCTGAGATTCCATAAAAACAGCCTCTCCATTTGTGACCCAACCCACAGCCTACGATGGTATCTTCTAATGAAGAAATGTTTTTTTCAATTCAATATGCGCAGCTTAGCCAATGGATTCATTCAGCTGAACTTACTCTTCTGCTGTGAAAAATAGATCATAGCAAAGAGGTCAAATGGAATAGAGAGAAAAAATACTTTTTTCCAGCTTATTAGGATATAAATAGGCTTTTACAAATCTTCATTGTGAGGACAGAATGGAGTTGTGTGGCTTCTCCTTTCCTTCTGAATTCCGCACATCCTTAAACTCTCTTTCCTCTTCAAAGCATCTGACAAAGTGGAATTTTCTCCCACGAAAGCTCATGCACTAAATAAATGTGTTAATCTTTAAGTGCCACAAGACTGCTTGTTTGTTTTCCTTCTTATGCAGATTTAGCCTGGCAAATGTTCCTCTTTCTGGAAGCCCAGACATTTTGATCTTCCATTTACAACAAGACAGATCAGGGACTGGGCCAATGGTCTAGGATTTGGCCAATGGACTGTCCTCTTGTGCAGCCAAGTTCTGATCTTCAGCTTATTTATGGGACTCAGAATGAAGAGTAGCACCCTCTATTAAGGAAACATTTCCCTCCTGACGGAGGGGGTGTTGGGAGGCACCCACTGGAAGAGAGGATATGACTTGGCTTACCCAGGGCATTTGAGGACTGTCTCTGGAAAGAGACAAAAAGGGCAGTCAGCGGAACAGATGAGTATGTAAAGTAAATGGTGAGATTCTAGACAACCATCTTCTCCTATAGAAGCAGGCTGAGAACATTAATGCATAATGCAGGGAATTATCAAGGACCATGTCCTGATTTTTCAAGCAAAGTGAGTTGACCATTGTAATATGTAAGATTTGAGGGGAAGGAGACAGAGCCCTCAGCTGCAGGAGGCCCTTTCTGCTACCTATCGGATGGAATAATGGGTTCAGGCTACTTTGCTTATGCTATGCACAGATCCATGGGTTAGCCTCCACCCATCACCCACATTCCAGTTTCAGTGCTGAGCCATGGAACTCCCTGCAGAGGTTTTCTCAATGGCGCACAAAAGATGCAGTTTCCTCAAGACAACAGGTCCAAAGCTCTGATCCAGAGATGCAGTCAAGATCAAGTGCCTATCCAGGTGTTGTACAAGTGAATACAAAATCATGCACCTGTTTAAGTGGGTCCAGAATTTGGGCCAAAAAAGAGGGTAATATGCTGCTCAGTAGGATAAGAAAATGTATTTCTATACCTTTATCTTGGACAATTGAAGACACTCATTTTGTGAACCTCCCAGCTGCGAAGAATCGATTTTGTGGCATGCCCACTCCCTCCATAATGTATATATTTATAACATTACATAAACCACATTAAAACCTCCTACAAATAATAAAATACACCGTGTACACAAATTATATCATATTAAGCTAGGAGTACGTTGTACGTACACATCTTTTTAAGAGGTGTTTTAAAGCTAACAAAATCAGATATTCACATCTTGCAACATACAGTGGAGGTTTCCAAAGATTTCCATACATACACTAAGTGAAATTATATCTGTGGCAAAATATAGCTTGATTGTTAATTCTGAACCGTGCTGAAGTTACAACCCTTTTTGCTTTAATCTAAATTGCTCTTTTCAGTGTATTTATATTAGAATTTGAAAACAAGAGCAGTTTCCCTCCCTCCCCCCCCTTTATTGTACTGGGTTGAATGCACATATATTATTATGGCCTTCTTTTTGAAATTTACAAAGGAAATGCACACTCTGACTGTATTACATGCACCAAATCAATCAAATATCCTGTGTTTTCTATTCATTAAACCCCTAAAGCACTATGTGCAAATTCCCTCACTTTAATTACACACCTCGGGGATGTGCAGGCCAAAAAAGGAGGCAGTCAGACAAAAAGCCAGGTCTCTGCCAAAAGGGAAAAAAAAATTAAACTGGTAAACATTTATTTTCAGCAGGGAAATCTGCTATTAATTCGTATAGTGACTTTCCCCAGCTGAAATAATGAGGCAAGCCAAGTGAACCAAATGTTCACAGTGAGCAAACATGAACAGCAGGAAATCAGTCCATCTCTTATTTACATGTTTATTCCATCAGCATTTGTAAAACATTTGCACGATCTTCTTGTAGTCCAGAGTCAAAATCTACCCCCCATTCCTGCCTAGGTGTTAACATGTACTGTTCGTGGTAGTCTCTGCGACACCTAGGACCATACTCACCAGTTGCGTCTGTGTTAAAAAAGTTGATGCAAATACATTTATTTTAGGTAACAGAAAAGATAGAGTTTCTCCATCATGAACAGCAGAAATACTTTTACCACGCATCTGGGGTCTGCTTCTGCATTCCTTCTGCATGCTGCACTTCAAAGTGTCATTGGTCTCAATGGCAGTTTGACATGCAGGGTTTTTGCCTTAAACTGTTTAAGTAAATTTTGCTTTCATATGCATGCTACATCCACTTCATATGTCTGATCTGGAAACATTTCCATAAGCAATCCTTACTCATGCAATTTATTTCATTACAGTCACTGGGGTTACTGCCATGGATAAGGGTTTCCAAGATTATGTCCCTTGTCCTTAAGATGTCAGATAAATGTAATAAGTAGTAACAATATCGGTCGGAAAAAAACAGTTCTTCAGAAATAAATTCAACATTAGTTAAGACTGTACACCCTTCGGGGCAGGGACTGTCTTTTTATTGTGAGTGTGCAAAATATGCCTAAACAATGGAGCTTGGATCCTTGATTAGGGCTTCTTGGCATTACAACAGCCCAGATAGTAAATAATAGCGGTCTTGATTTTACACACTGCAGAAGCTCAACAGATCAGAAAGCAAGTTGGTCATTACATCATTTTAAATTGCAAATATTCTTCCTGTAACTCAATATTGACATTGTCCCGTACACCTGGAAATTCCCGTGGGATGACAGGACAATTTTATCTAGCACACACCTGATGGCTTTTTTTCCTCAATGTTATGTTAAGAATGGGCTACCCTTCATGGGTTTATAATGTCTGAAAATAATGCTTCAGATTAGGATCTGAAAACACTTCTAGAGCAAACCCACTTGCCCCACATTTTTGACCAATGAAGAAAACTTTTAAGAGTACAATCATGGGTGGTGGAGAGCTTTCTGGATTCCCACTGAAGTCAATAGAGCATTTCACACCTATTCCTGGAGAACTTTTCCATAAAAAGATGCACAGTGTAAAGCATAACAAGCAAGGCATCCTGTGGCACTTACAGATTAACACATTTATTTATCGCATGAGCTTTCATGGGTGATGAAGTGGGATTTTCTCCCATGAAAGCTCATGCAATAAATAGATCTGTTAGTCTTTAAGTGCCACGGGCCTCCTTGCTTGTTCAGATGAACTAGACTAACGCAGCTGCCCTTTTGGAAAATGTAAAGCTTGTTTTTAAAAGCCACTTTCCTGAAGATCAAACGTAAAGTAGGAATAGTTTAACTAGCTGAGTCAATAGACTTCCATAGCAAAAACAGAGTAAATACCACTAACCATGGTTGAAAATGAGTTTATTTATTGATCAATGCCTGGAAGACTCCCCATTATCAGCACTGCACTGCAAAGTAAGTAACTGTTTTAAAAGAAAGTTGTTAGATTTAATAAACATTGTTGGGGGGAAACCTTCATATTTGGATCAAAGTGTGAATCAGTTATTTAACATATTGGAATTTTAACTTTCTTGTAATGTATTTTGAGATCATGGCAGAATTTATGATGTCAATAGAAGGTTTTATCTTTTTAGCACAAGAATGTGCAGAGTAACGTCATCGTTAAAGCGCTGCTCCTTCGAAATCAAAATTAGCATCTACCAAAGCTGTTCCTAAATAAATTTTAGCAGATATTTTATTCATTGGTAACAAAAATCATGTATGAGGAATCCTTTTTTCCTGTTCTATAAGAAGCCACAATGCCCTATTAATTTTGACAGACAACTTGGCATTAGCTACTTTAAAATCCAACATGGGATAAAGTTATGGATTACTAGTCTTTCTACATTTTTGTCAAGAGATGAGCATTTTGCCAGAGTTTTTAATAATATGCCAAGAGCTTTGTCAGTCAGTTTGTTTAGCTCTGCATGGCTATGCCAGTATTTTTCAACCACCCTACTGTGTGTTACGCTGCCCATCACTGCTTTCCTAGCTCCTCCCCTGCAATTAGACAAAGTCAACATAGCAATCATTCTGGGCAGCCCTGAGGTACCTGCAGCTATCAACGGTTCAGATTCACAGTCTTGATGAACAAGCTTTGCTTATTCAATGAATCACTACCTCAATTAGGGCTTTTTATTATATCTAGGCAATTTATCACAAGCACAACAGATAGGACTGATAACACTAAACACATTTAAGTCATCACCTAAGAAGGAGAGAGGGGGGAAAAAAAAAACAACCCAGAAAGAAATAGGAGCGAGAACATGTAAGGCAGCTTGCAATCAGGAACCAGTTACCATGCCTACTGAAGCCTATGCTAAAGAATGTGCTGGCTGACACACAGAACTCAATGAAAAGATGAAAAAAATGTGCAGGCAATACTAGTTTGGCAGGGATGGTGGGGAATCTGAGACAGAACTGCTGGTATGGAGGGATCTCACTGCATGCAATTTGCAAACATGCCAATTGAATGGCATGTGATAGACACTAGATGGAATTTAAAGGTCTTAGGGTCTTAAAGAGCTGGAACAGCACAAGAAAATACTGGCTAGTAAAAATGGCAAGCCTGCTCACGAAACTGTGTTACACATTTAAATATATATTAGACATGCAAGGAGGTTGTTTAGAGAAATTCATACTCTTACAATCTCCTCCGAGCTCTCCTAGAACAGTCCCTGGATGTACCTGAATAGCACAGTAGCTTTGCATCTCACTGAGGAGATAGTCTGAATCAGTGCTGCTGAGTTTCCAGAGAAATTCACATGGCTTCCAGCATGGGGGGTCTAAAGAGCAATTACAACGCTACAGAACTCATAATGCAACTTCAAAGAGATCTAAATTTGAGTGGGATTTCCCAGATTTTTCTTGGTGGGTGGTGGGAACATTGGGGAGGTTGGATAGAAGGAGGGGAGAAAGGTAAGGACTGAGTAACAGAGGGTGAATATATACATGGCTGGACTGGTGAAAACCAAAATAAAACCTCCAAAACCCTGCACAAATTCCACCTGTTATTTCCAATATGCACTACGTCTCATAGATTTCTTTCATGTTTTATAACACTATTTCATCCCACAAATTACTTTTAAGTGTCTATGTTTTTGATCAAGTGGCTGAAAGTCAGGACACTTGACTAAGGGCTGGTCTACACTGTGACAGGATTTGAAGGGAGATACGCAAAGTATTTAAAATACCTTGCTTATCGACCTCTGGCTGCCACCTACTTACGCGGTGTCTTCAGTGCGCTGAGTTGAAAGGAAATGCCCTCCCTTCAATTCAGCACTACTTCTTTTGCCAGAGTGGTCTTAGTAGAGCAGCTTCCTGATTGATTGATTGATTGATTGATTGGGTCCTCATAGGCCCAATCAGTCAACTGGGGAGATCAAGATGACAGCGACGAATCTGTTGTCTTCAGTGGAGACCTGCCCTAAGGTTCTGGGAGGAGTTTTTACAGGAGATGTAGGGCTTTCTTGGTAATGAAAGAGGTGCTGGCATGGAAGTAATTTTTTTACATTTATAACTGATGCAGCAAGCCCAGAGGTGCCGGAGCTACAAAGTGCCATGCTTGGAGGTGCCAGGGCTCAGCCCTGGCACAAATTATTAAGCACTGGGAATATGGGCAGCCTACTTATTCTCAAAGACTGGGATTTTTTCAGACATGGCTGATCATGACTATGCCCTGGAACTGGTGTCAAGCTTCAGAGTTTGAACTTGGAACTAATCTTCAAAAGTTGCACTGATAAGAGCCAGGGTTTTTGTTCAGCATGCTACTGAGAAAAGAGCCAGCCACAAAATTTCAGTTGGAATCTGGATCCAGACCCCAAAGTTCACATGTGTTTGGATTTGTGGTTTTGATCCAGACCCTTCTCTACTGAAACTTAAGGCCAGACCATGAGGCTTGGTCTACATGGCACTGTTAGCTTAGTTACTTTGACTTACCACAGTGTCTTTACTTGGGTGTGTTGACCAGCCACTTGGAGGGGGGAGTTACTGCATCAATGGGACAGCAGTTCTGGGATTGATTGAGGGGTCTACATGGGCCGCTCAATCAATCCCACTGTGCAACATTTTCACTGTAGTCCTCAGATTGTGTAAAGTGACGTAGCTACTTATCGGCAATGGATTTTACACCAGTTTCACAAAGTGAGGAGCTGACTTGTATGGCCAAATGCATTTCACTAGAGGTAGAAGAAGTAAAATCCATCCCCAGACCAAGGGCCTGGGTGAAGGGATTGAAATACTGTAGCGTATTGAAGCTCCACAACAATCAATGCATCACAATGAAAAATACAGCTCAAGATGCAGTAGCAAAAAATAAATCAACAAAATGAAAAGCCCTGCTTGGAATGGCATGTTCGGGTCTGGTGTCCTTATCTCAGAAAGGCACAGCACAAAGAAATAGGCAATGAAAATAATCAGTGGGGATGGAGAAATATCTGAAAGAGGGGGAGGAGGGACTGTTCAGTTTAGAGGGAACTTGAATAAAGGAGAACATGAGGTGATAAATAAAAGCATTAGATTTACTGCTGCAAGTAAAAGAAAAGGGAGCCAAAGGTAGGGGGAAATCAAAGGAAAAGATTTAAAACTGATCCAGGGAAGCACTGTTTAACAAGGTACAAGTAACCTCTGGAACTCACTGCCACAAGGTTCAAAAGCACAGCAAGATTCAAAAAAGGGGGAAGGTATTTATATGAGTAGTAAGATTATCCACATTCACACTAGATGGATACCCTCATGCTTAATAGCAGAAGTCACACATTAACTGACGGGGGGGGGGGTTAGGAGAAAACTTCTCTTACATCAGGTTATTTCCTAATTGTATATTACCAAGTCTCTAGCACTTCATTCTCAAGCTCCTGTTGCTGGCTGTGATTGGCAACTAGAGTAGCAGACTACTGATCTCATCAGCAATGACCTTTCTGATGGTTTTATTAACTTCACCTTGAGATAGCACATTTAGTCCAAATATAAATTCTGCACTTGGAGATCTGACTATGTCAAAGTGATTTCCTTTTTTGGGGGCTGCATTTTAGTGTTTTTCCTTGGCAATCCCATGTATTTTTGACCTCAGCTAGTCCTTCAGGCCATGCTCCCTTCCTGCTCTGTTCCACCTGTGGGCAGAAGGATCCATGCCGTATAGCAGGGGTGGCCAAACTCATGGAACTCAAGAGCCGCACAAGTTGATTATTAAACCTTTGAGAGCTGCACTGAGGCATATAACCACATAATTTTACCTACTCCAAAATTACTAAGCTTAAAATTCATTGCGTACTTTAACTTCATTGTAAAAACAGGACAAATATTGATCCTACTAATGTCAAATTCTAATAATTACTTAAAGTTACCATGAAAACTAGATGTAGAACACTGCTGGCTTGTGGCAAGTTTTTTAAAATCTAGGCAATAACTTGTCAATGCAGTAGGTAAAAGCTCTCTCAGATTCTGATCTCTAAGTATTGCACAATGTTTTGAATGTCATTGTGGAATACAATGCTTCACAGCAGTAAGTTGTGCCAAAAACTGAAAGTAATCTACATTCAGTTTTAAACTTTTCTCCTTTGTATTTTCATTTCTCAGTATTCCACATCATGTTTAGGACTTGTAAAACATGACTTTATTTTAACAACGAGTACGCTGCATTAGGGCCTATGAGAAAATCTAAACATGCCAAGGCTTCTCCAACTATGCTGTGCTTCCCTCACCCACCCGTTGCACTTCCCCGCAGTGTCTTACCACGCTGCTCCTTCTCTGCTTTCCCCGACCATGCCGTACTTCTGCCCACCCCGACCCTGACCACGCTACCCTTTCCTGCCAGCAGTCACCATGCCTCACTTCTCTGTTGGCTCTCACCACGCTGCCTTTCCCTGCTGGAAGTGTCCATCCCCCATTCCCTGCCGGTTCTTACCATGCCACCGCCTCCCTGTGGTCCCCGGCCATTGCACACTTCTTGCCTGTCTCTCACAATGCTGCCCTTCCCTGCTGTGCTCTTCAGGGAGCCGCAATTTTTCTTGGAAGAGATGCATGTGGCTCATGAGCCGCAGTTTGGCCACGCCTCCCGTATAGACTTTAGACACAGGAACTCGTTAGGGGATGTCCTAGGCCCCTCATGTTTTTGTACATGCTAAGGTGAGCCCATTAAGGAATATAGCAAATTCAAACCTAACGTTAAAAAAACTCCTGACTATTTTGATGCCAGGCTCTCAGAGATCATCACAAACATTTCATCACAACCCATTATACCGAACGCAAGTATCCTTGCAAGTTAAGCCCCTGATTCAAAACCAATGGAAAGATGTCCATTGGTTCCTGTGAGCTATGGCTCAGACCCCCACCAGAATATGAAGTATAAACTCGTTTGCACAGCAGTGGGTGCAAGAACAAAGAATGGACAGAAAGAGAGCCTACCCCTAGCTCCTGCTTTGGAGATCATTCCACATGGGTTTTTCTCTTCCTGAAACTTTAGGACATAGCCTGGTCCATAGGCCTAGTTTGACTTCTGTAGGGGAGGAGGGTTGTAAAAATGATATCTTGTGGCCCTTGAGCCAAAGAGGTTGGGAACCACTATTTTAGGTGCTACTGTACCACAGCTTAGAAACAATCAGAAATGCAGTCCTTGCACTATGCTATTATGTGTAACCAGTCCGCATATAGGTAGAAAACTAGTTTGCAATCTCTTACAATAGGCTCCCATGGATCAGAGAGGATAGCCTTTCTCAGAAAAGGCACCCCGAGCTGGATGCGTCAAAATGGGCATTTTAATTAAAGCATTTAGTCTCGCATGCATTTCACGGTTTGTACGCGGTGACAAGTGTTTCTCTTCATGTACGCTTTCAGACTGCTGTGCTGAGCAAAATGGAGACAGCCATCTTTTAATGGATATTGCGGCTATGACAATAGCCAAGAAATTAGAGGGGAAAGGGAATGTGTCCCTGCAAACTCATGCCATTGTGCCTAGATTCTGCAATGCTTCCTGCCTCGAGAGATTGTGTAGCATCATGAACCATCTACAAGTATCTAGGGGCAATGTATCTGCCTTAAATTCTAATTTCCTGGCTTTTGGTCACATCCTGTCATAAACCTGTTACTTAGTTCCAAAGGGGGAGCTGTGTTAGTCTAGTTCAGAAAAACAAACAAGGAGTCCTTCGGCACTTTTAAAGACTAATTTATTTATCGCATGAGCTTTCGTGGGAGAAAATCCCTATTCATCCAATGCTAGAAGATGGAGTATCTTACAGAATGAGAGCAAAATAAATGCAGAGGAGTGTAAGTCATGGGATCAGGTGATCCATTCTGCTATATTCTACATATGCACATTGTTTCCTCTGCAGTAGCAATGCCAGCCACTGCCATCTGATGTTCTTTTGCACCTGTTCAGGGCCCCTTCATGACAACAGCACTTCACTCACCCATTGCAATCCTGTCATTTCCTCAGTCCCCATCTTCATGCTCATTTCTTCCACGACTGGCCATATGTCTGCTCCCCAGGCTCTCCTTCATTCACTACCCATCCACCATGGTTTTCTACAGTTAGGTGGGCCTGGCAGAGCAGCCTTCCCTTGTTCCTGCTATGATAGCTTATGGAGCACACTAAAAAAAGGTATAGATCAGGTCTCATTTTAGGTTTTAACCAACAAAACATTCCCAATTAAAAAAGAAAGAAAGAAAGAAAGAAAGAAAGAAAGAAAGAAAGAAAGAAA
>ML681997.1:5212426-5348073 GCA_007922195.1 Podocnemis expansa
AAAGAAAGAAAGAAAGAAAGAAAGAAAGAAAGAAAGAAAGAAAGAAAGAAATCAGTGTTTATAGAACATTATAGAACAAATGCCAGATATGAGTACTCAGTTGGTTTTCACTCTTTCACCCCTTTTCCAGTGCTGCTAAAATGAGTGGTGCCCCTCTTCCCTGGCTTCTTCCTAGGGGTATGTGCACACTGCACCTGAGAACAAGTCTCCCAGTCCAGGTCCACAGATTTGTGTTTGCTAGTGCGCTAAGAATATCAGCACAGGCATTGCTTTGACATTGTGGCTGTGGTTGGAGACCCACACCCCACTCCAGACTTCAGTGTCCAAGCCACAACGGACACATAGCTGTGCTTCATGTACCAACACGATCCCCACTATCACAGATCTGTGAATTTGAGCTGGGAGGTAGAGCCTTGCAACTCTGCAGATATCCGCATTATATCCGTGGATATCCACATCCACGGATTCAATGCAGATATCCACAGACCATTTCTTGTGGATGCAGATCGGATACAGGTCCACATATTTTTATCTTCACAGAGCTAGAGCCCTGCAAGTATGTGGGTATCCATGGATATCCGCATTATGTCTGCATCTGTGGATATAACACGGATATCCATGGACTATTTCTTGTGGATGCAGATCGGATACAGATCCATGTATTTGTATCCGTACAGGGCTCTACTGGGAGGTTCCCACCCAGATGCAGTGCAGACAAGTCCGGAAGGTAATGCAAACCACTGAAGTATGCTTTAAACACAGTGCTTTTGGGAGCAGCATTACCTAAAAGTGTGCTAGGAAATGAAGAGACAGGCCTGAGAAACCTACAGTTTTGGACATCTCCACAGAACTAAAAAAAATTAAATATAAACTCCAAAAAAATAAATTAATAAAGCTTGAAGTCCTGGATGAAGACTGTATGTACACTCTCACACATTAGACATTCATCAGCAATACCTAAGCAAAATCTTTGCATCCTCTCATTTTCATAGACTGTGGCAGTCTCATTTTCTGTGGGATGGCTGCAGCCATGGGTGAGGCTGCAGCCATCGACTTCAGTGACAGCAGGATCAGACCCAAAGCAATCCAATGTTCAAAGGCTCAGTTTCTCTTTAAGGGACATGAATGTGGTGGAAAAGGGGGGATAATGTCCATTTTTTGAGAATGGGATTAGCTAAAATGCTCTTTTGTCATTAAATAATATTTAAACCAACCTACACTCATCCCAGCAGATGTAAAGTGGAAGCAAATGTATTATACATCACTGCCTTGGACGTTACTTCAGAAACTGCTGACTATCATTCTCAACATCAAAGCCCAGCCATTACCAAGAACTTGGCAGAACAGATCAAGCACTGGCTATTTACCTTGTGACCTTGGTTCAAGTCCAAATGGAGACTTTCATTTAAAAGTAGTTTGGTGGTCTCAGCTCAATAGCTCCTAGACAGTTCACGATATCACAAACGCACCATCTCTAGTTTAAACACCATTTGGCAAGCTTGGCCATTCTTCATTCAGAAGAGACCCTCGGCTAAACTAACACAGACTAAATTACATCTCATATGCCATTCTAGAGATAGCGGTCTTCGAAACTGGACTGAGGTGCCTTAGAATAGAAGCCTGTGGATACTCTCCAAACTGGCTTGTGGATAAAGAAATCCATTTGCAGAGCTTCTACTTTCAAGCCTATTCCTTAAGCCAAAAAAGAAAATAAAAAGCAAATCAGAGCACAGGCTTTTTAAGGATTCGGGCTCACTGAACAAGGGTGCTAACCTCAGAGAGATCAAAACACATTTTAAATGATTGTTGAAATAGCTAAAATTATAAAGGTGATTTTGTTTTTAAAAGCCATCTTATAAAACCAGTGGCCATATTACAGGCTTAAGGAAACAGATGTAACTATTCCCAAAAAGTCCTAACGGGTGTGAAACTGCCAAAAGAAGGTTCAAGAAGGAAACGTTCTCTTTGATAAATTATATTAGTTGTTTATTCATGTGTAATTTTAAGCACATGAGAAATTCTACTGATGAGATTACACACAAGCATACGTTTAAACAAGCATATGCATATTTTCAGGGCTGGAGTCATATGCCTTATATACACAGTATTAGTCGTGAATAAAATAATGACTAAGAAATACTGGCTAAGAAAGAGAGTAACAAATCAATGATGTGGTCATCAAAACAAGCTAAAATAAAATGTGCATAGTGTCCTAAGCAATAATGTAAAATATTCAGTTATCATGTACTTGTGAGCTGCCGCAAAAAAAGCAAGGAGTCCAGTGGCACTTTTAAAGACTAACAAATGTATTTATCGCATGACCTATTGTGGGAGAAACTCCCATTCCATCAGATGCTTTGAAAATGCTAAACTAGACTAACATGTCCACCCCCCAGTTGCTGAGGTGTTTTTCAGACTACAAGACAGGACAAGTCGCCCCGTGACTGGCTGCTGGTCTGAGCCTCAGATTCAAGTCCCAGTTGTGTCACACACGTATTGTGTGACACTGAGTATGCTGCTTAATCTCTGTGACTCAGTTTGCTGTCTGTAAAATGGGGATAACTGCAGGAACGTTGCAAAGGACAGGACTTAAAGATTGTGATGTGTTCAAATACTGCAGTAATAAGGCCACAGAGAGAGCATGACATATCTTTGGTTATGTCCATAGTGTCTTAGATCTGCTACTCTTAAAGTATTTTACCAACATTCATCCATTAAGCCTCACAATGCCCTGGGAAAGAGCTATAATTAAACTGATGCAAAGGGAGATATAAATAACCTTCCCAAGGTCACATAAGTTAGTGGCAGAACCGAGTCTAGCCCAAGGCTCTAACCATTAGCAAAAGCTCCTGCCCCTCTTCACAGAAAAAGGCTGTGTAGAATTGCCGTAATGCACTTGAGGGAGTTACATCAGGGAAGAATTTAGCATCTTGTTTCAATGCAATATGCATATGTATTTCAAAAAAATACAGCTAAGGACCTAAAAACAGCCTTGTCAACCCAGCACCTAGAAGTAGAGCTGTATAAATCAACCAATCACAGAATTTTTAAAAGAAATTTCAGAGAATTCTCAGGACCTTGCAAGATCAGACACTGTGTCTAGCTCGTGACTCAACATAGTCACTTGTAAGAAGTTTTCTGCATAACGTCTACTCGGAGGTTCAAAATGACCCCCAGGTCTAAAGGTCTGCAAGACTGCACGCTGGCTGGCAACCAAGATATTTTTCACTACCTCCACAGAGTCAATAAGAGTTCTTCTGTCACTTCAGTGAGCTTTGCAAACCTTCTGAATATTTTCAGAGGTGTTTGTGTTAGTCTGTGTATAGCAAAAACAGCTAGAGTCCTGTGGCAGCTTGAAGGCTAACAGAGTTCTTTGGGCATAAGCTTTCGTGGGCTCCAACCCATTTCATCAGATGCATCTGATGAAGTAGGTTGGAGCCCACAAAAGCTTAAGGCTGAAAAAATCCTTTAGTCTTTAAGGTGCCACAGGACTTTTGGTGTTTCTTCTGGGTATTGTGTATGACCAGGCTGTTATGCTTAATATTGAGACACCAGTGTTTCAAAATAGCTACAGGTGGCTCTGGTATATTTTTCCATATCACTGTGTGATGTGGTGGCATTTAGATGTAGGACACAGCGGGAAAGTAAATCACCCTGTAAGGCAAATGTATACATATACGGCAAGTTCCAAAAGGGGAGCCGTGTTAGTCTAGTTCTGCAAAACAAACAAGGAGTCCTGTGGCACTTTTAAAGACGAACAAATCTGACCTGATCCTATGACTTACGCTCCCATACATTTATTTTTCTCCCGTTCTGTAAGTCCCATATCTTCAAGCCTCTGACAAAGTGGGATTTTCTCCCATGAAAGCTCATACAATAAATAAATTAGTTAGTCTTTAAAAGTGCCACCGGACTCCTTGTTTAATATACATATATATTATCACTACTGAAAATTAGCCAATGCCCTCTGAGAAGGGCTGCAGATCCCCAGCTTCCACTCCCTTCAACTGGAGCTGGTCAGCACCTCACAGAATTAGACCATTTTTTGTCAACATAGCACTTGTTGGCATGAGTGAGGGGTCTGAGCTTGAATCCAAGGAAGTTGGCCAGAGCTGGCAGGAGACTGGGACAAGGTCTGATTTCTCCTCCCTGCTTGTGAAACTTCCATTAATCCTAACGGGCCTGCCAGGCTTGCGTCAAAGGAAGAATAGATGGGTGTGAAAATAGACCAAGCAAATGAAGGAATACTCATTTGCTGTATACAGTGGAGTTGTAGCTGTGTTGGTCCTAGCATACTAGAGAGACAAGATGGGCAAGGAAATAATTTTTATTGGACCTACCTCTCTTGGTGAGAGAGACCAGCTTTTGAGCTTACACAGAGCTTTAAGGACCTAAGAAAGAGCTTTATGTAAGATTCAAATCTCTTCTCTCTCACCAACAGACGGTCCAGTGAAAGTTACTACCTCACCCAACTTACATCTAATACTCATTGGACATTTAAAATACCTGTTTTGTTAGCAGAACAAATCTCAGGCACCTTTTAAAAAAGTTATAACATTTCTTGAGATCATATCTTCCCTTAACTGAACTACAAAACAGAAGTAGTATAGTATTGCTCATTTCCCAAAAACCTTGTCCTGCAGGTACAAAAACATTGAAGAAGACCCCATCTGTGTTAAGAGCTGGCCGCACACAGCACATACACATTTTTCATTCTACTTCCCACTAGCTTTCACATGATTTATAAAAATACAAAGACATATTTTTACGCAACGTTCTGTCGCTGATGGAAATATTGCAACATATGACATTGTGAATTAGATCCTTTTGCATATTATTTGTTTTGTTGTAGTTGCAGACATCTTAAATGCTAAACAACATGTCCAAACGGCCTTATTTCGAAATAACCATTTCAAAATAAGAGCCGTTTGGATAGCAGGCTTTCCCTTAATTCGAATTAACATTTTCTTAATTTGAATGAACTTATTTCAAAAAAAGGACTTTATTTTGAAATAACTCATTTTAAAAGACTGTGTGTGTAGACATTTCAAAATGTGTGTGTAGACATAGCTGAAGAGTGACTAGATTGGGGTGGGCATGAGGAGGAGATCTGAGTAATTAGATCTCACTGCCCACATCAGCCAGATTGGTAACTGTCAAGCTAGAGTCTCACCTCCATTTCCTTTACTATGAAACTACCAGATCCTGCTTTGATTTGTTGGGAGAGCCATGAGGGGGAACAATCTACTTAAAATGATCTAAATCATGGAATAATCTGGAAATTTACCATAAATGACTTTTACTCTTCTGGAATTCAAAGAGGGTGCAATGTGAATTTTTTCTTCATGTTTTAATCTTTTAAAAAAAGTGCTATGATCACCTGTGTCCCTTTGGGATAGTTTGCAACACCAATGTTAAGCCTAGATGCTGACTTAAGCTCCATGAAAGAGAAAGGGGCTGACCAAAACTGAGCTATTTGTCACATGGGGGGGGGGTTAAGGTCTTATGGGAAAACTGTTTTTTTTTTTCAAGCCATAAAAGAAGATCAAGACTCTTTTCAAACCTCAGTATCCACCAAATGTCATGTACACCTTAGGAGAGCTCCATGTCTTTGGCAAAAACAACCAAAGCCCTGTGGCACCTTACAGACTAACAAATTTCTTTGGGCATAAGCTTTTGTGGGCTGCCATCCACTTCATCAGTTGCATCTGAGGAAGTAGGTTGCAGTCCAGGAAAGCTTATGCCCAAAGAAATTTGTTAGTTTTTAAGATGCCACAGGACTTTCATTGTTTCTGCTATATACAGACTAACATGGCTTCCCCTCTGGTCCATCACTAAACTTTTACTGATGTGCTAATTTGGACACATTGATTTTGCTTCCAGACTGATTGTCTGATATAGCTCATTAAGGAATCCTACTCGAGAAAAGAAAGAAAAAAAAAAACAATTTGTCCCATTATTACATATACCAATAAAACAGTTCTTAGTTTTAGTTTTATGTCACAAACGACAGCACACCCAATAAAGAATTTGTTCTGTGTTCTTGCCCTCATTCTCATGTTACTAGGTATGATAAATAGGATGATTAATCCAAAGGACAAAATGCTCACACAAAAATGTAGTGAAGGAAAACACTTTTAAGTTCTTTTTCCATATAATCTTCTGCAGTGAAATTATCATCTGCCAGAACAATGTAAATAATTTTCACCTTCTCTTGTGTATCCTTCTTCTTAAGTTATTTACCACATGCAAATTCATCCAACCAAACATAGGAAAAAGAGAAAATAAGAAATTTGGTCCCTTACTTTGTGACGTAACATGAGATGTGTGGGAACAAAAGGGCATTCCTTTATACTTGTATGCAATCTGAACTCTGTTGCTTTGAAAGCTTCTGCAATCTTCTAGAAAACTGCTACCGCCTCTTCTTCTAAAAAAGTAATTAATATATAATCTCACCAATGGCTTACGCAAACACCTACCTCAAATTCCTCCCTGTGAAAAACAGACGGAGAAAACACATGGCCCCCTTACCTTAGCTCAGCGAGTGCTAGTTGCACATCTCTTCTAAATGTGCGGCTGTTTATGCACAAATCAGCTGAGCAGAATCTTATAACCGACCAGGGCTTCTTAACAGCAGCAGTGTCATTCTAGGGCATTGTTTCATCGGTCAACACCTATTTCTTTTAAGGATTTAGAGATAAGGGGTCCGATCCTGCAAACCTTTATTGTCATCAGTAGTTCTCAGTTATCTCTGTTGTCCTCAGTGGGATTACTGCATGAGAAAGGATTACTCACGTGAGTAAGTGGATGCACGATTGGGCTATAAGTTTTCTTTCAGAAAACAAAGAGGTTCCACACTTGGTGATAATGATAACATGGGACTCATTTGGTCAAATCACTCTAATGTTTTTAATATTACATGGTTAAAATGGCATGTAGAATAAGTCATTTTTAATTACTGGCTGCATCTATTTAGATCTAGGATGGACTACATAAAAGTTAAGTGCAGAGACCAAAAATGACTGAGTTACATACAAAAAAAAATACAGGTTTTCTGAAGGCTCTTGGGAAAAGAGGATCAATTTTAGAGTGGTGGGTGGGGAGGAGGAAATCCCTTACCTTATGGTGTGTCATTAGACAACCTGATCGGAAATGGCCCCCCGAATTATCCTCATTAATAAAAGCAGTGGTCAGACAGTAAAATCGTGGCCACTCTACATCACAGAAGTTTCCCGTGCAATTAAGTTTCCTCCCTCAATAAGCAAGAGCTGGGAAGAGTTTCAAAAACATCCCCGCCCTCCCACATTTAAAAAAAAAATTACGCAGAAAACAAAAGAAATAAAATAACCCTGACAACTTCTTGCGTTGTCTTGTGACTATTTAAAAAAAAAAAGCCTGTGAAGTATCACTGCTATGTTTTAGTCAAATGCTACTTCTATCTTTTATCCTTTTTAATTAGAAGGCAAATTCTCAGACCTCGGGCCTAATCCCTACACAGTGCAACAAAGCCCGGCAAAAGCTTTGAACGCTGCCCAACCAGGCAGCACAACTCCTAGTAACTGTTGGCAGTGGGGGCTGGACTCTGACCCTAATCTTAGCCATTCTCTTCCAGCCCCTGATGCTCCTTGCCCTTCAGAACCCTGGCTGTTGTTCTTCTGTTTAGACTGAACAGACAAAAGGGGAAACAATGTGGGAAACCTAGAGGATTGGTAGGTGGGGTGGGGGAGCTGGTGATGGAAAGGAGAAAGTAAATGGAGTTTCACGGGAATGGACACAGTGGGGAGAATTGGATCACCAGATTATGTCTTTAGGTTCAAGAAATTTCTTCATCCCTCACTAAATCTTTTCACGGACAATGCCACTTTTAAACAATTGTTGCATTTCCAATTACTACAGGAGTGTTCAAACAAATGGCAAAACCCTTAATGAAAAGTTTGCTCATATTTTAAACACTGGAGATCAAAATCCACACGACAGATAGCCTTTACACCGCTTTCACTCAGACACTTATATCTCCAAATCATTTACACTTGTGATATTGCCAGATGAGGGAAGGATTTGTGCCGAATCACGCAAATACATCCAGAGACTAGAGTTTGCAGAGCTAGTGGGAGCATTGCAAAATAAACATTTTGACTCGAAACGGCTAATGTCAGGCATGTCAGTAGTAAAAAGGATTGTCTGCAGTCTATCAGTTTGGCTAACTACAAATTATTAAGCAGGAAAACAACAGATGCTGCTGCTAGGATTGTAATATCTTCTAGACTGTGTTTATACCCAACCATGTAAGTGCGGGAATTCTTGTAGGATGGAGGGGTACTGTGAATAGCATGGTGTTTGTCTGATTACATGCATATTTTCTGCTGTCTGGTGTACCTGTGGAGGACGTTTCAGAATGAAGTATTTTTATAGATTATGCCCGGAGCAATATTTAGCACCAGCCCCAGCAAGAGGCAGAGCATAGTTTAACGGTTTTTCCTTTAAATTTTTAAGGAACAGTTTGGCCCAGAGCCTCAGCTGGGTTAAGCTGGGGGTAGTTTCTTGTTTCGTACTAGCTTCCTGAACATCTGGGGGTCCTTTGTTGTTGTTGTTGTTTTTTACACATTAACGGGATAAAATTTGACTCATTGACTTTCACTGAGACATCATCTCCCCAGTGCCTAAGCCACTTTTGAAAATGGGACATAAGTAATTTTGAAAAAAATTAGCCCAAGTACTTAAGTTCCAAAAGGGTAGCCGTGTTAGTCTTGTTCAGCAAAACAAACAAGGAGTCCTGTGAGCACTTTTGAAGACTAACAAATTTATTTATTGCATGAGCTCTTTGTTAGATGCTTGAAGAAAGGGAATTTACAGATGTGACAAATAAATTTGTTAGTCTTTAAAAGTGCCACAGGACTCCTTGTTTGTTTTCCCAAGTGCTTAAAAACCAAAAGCCTGAACTTGTGACTGTTTAAATAAAGGTCTCATTTTAAAAATGATTTGCACTAAAGCATTTGTGGACACTCATAAATTGATTGAAACCTGGTGTATACTGATCTAGCTTAGTTCAGTTTCCAATTGCCAAACTACACTGATGTAAGCCATTTTAAAACCCATTTAAGAGCATCTTCATAAGGCTTTGAAGTAATTAACACAAATCCATTTAAAACCAACTTTAGCTGGTTCAGCTGACAAGGAAGAAGAAACATTTTTATTCTTGATTCATTGATCATGTTTTTTTCTTCTGCTACCTTTAATTCTAAGTATAGCTGCACTACGATTGTACCACACTGAAGGAAACCTTTGTTTTTTTAAATCATTATTATTTAGCATTTGTATTGTGGTAGCAACTAAAATCTGCAACAAAATTAGGCCATATAGTGCTAAAAAAAATCCCCAAAAAACCACTAATGGCCATCATGTCAATGCTAGAAATATTTTTAATTCTAAAACAGAATACTTTAGTTTGTTAAGTTCCAAGGGGTAGCCGTGTTAGTTTAGTTCAACAAAACAAACAAGAAGTCCTATGACACTTAGGGTATCTCTACGCTTACAAATTGTTTCAAATTAAGGAAGCTTAATTCAAAATAACTTATTCCCTGGCCAAGGAGGTATTTTATTATATTGAATTAGGCAATTCCTTAATTCGAATTAAGGAGCCGCTAATTTGAAATAATAAAACCTCCTTTGACTTTGAAGTAATGGTTACTTTGAAGTTATTAGTTTGAATTAAGCCATTCTAAGCCACCGAATAGGCTTAATTCGAACTAACTTGCCTATTCTTTTCTGCCTTCCCTTATTTCAAATTAGAGAGTCTAGTGAAGACTTTCTAGTTCAAATTAATAAGACCCACTTTATTTTGAATTAGAGAGTCTTCACTGGACTCCTAATTTGAAATAATTTTGAATAAATGGTAATTCAAAATAATAACTTTGAGTTAAATTTGAAGTAGTTAGTTTGAATTAATTAAATTAATTGAATTAAAAGTAGTTAATTCAAACTAACTACTTCAAATTAATTTTATAGGTATAGATGTAGCCTTAGAGACTAACACATTTATTTATTGCATGAGCTTTCATAGGAGAAAGTGGGATTTTCTCCCAAAAAAGCTCATGCAATAAATAAATTTGTTAGTCTTTAAGTGCCACAGGACTCCTTGTTTGTTTTACTTTAGTTTGGGAGATGCAATACACAGTCCTGCTCTCTATACACTTCAGTGACATTAAGAGGAGAAAGCGCTTCAACCACACCGTGTCAGAATGGAAAGAAAACAGCCGAGGTTTGACGGAGTTCTATTTTTCATCCACAGTTATGTTAGTTAAGTTCTGTCTGTTGTGGGAGTTAGACTGCAGCAGAGCCTTATGCATATGTGGAGGAAAGGTGCAAGGATCAGCCAAAGTTGCTGTTCCTGGGGAAGGGCAGGCATCTGCAACTTTGCATCATATCTTAGGCATACAGTATCCCAAAGGGGTTGGAAAAGGACTGCAATTTTAACATTACCCCTGCACACACAGCTAGTCAGGGAAGCGAACTGGAAATCTCTATTCCTTACAATACCTAAATAGTACAGTTCAGTCCCTGGAAGTCTACAGAGCATCTCTGACTGCACCACTCTCCATTTTTGGGATGAATTTGGTAGTTATGTACATTCTGGAGCAGGGGTCTCAAACTCAAATCACCACAAGGGCCACAGGAGGACTAGTACATTAGCTTGAGGGCTGCACCACTGAAGCTTTTTCATACAACAATACTGCAAATATTGGTAACAATAGTGTCGTTGCGGGCCACAGGAAATAGCTTTAGGGGCCGCATGTGACCCTCGGGCCACGTGTTTGAGACCCCTGCTCTAGATGCAGGTCTACATGGCAGGAGGATTTCAGAGGCAGTCGAAGGAAGATATGCAAAGTACTTAAACTACCTTGCATACAGGGCCAGTCCATCCATAGAGGTGACCTAGATGGTTGCCTAGGAGGCCAACAATTAGGGAGCTCCAAGGATTGGGCTGGAGCCAGCAGGCTCATCCCACCCTGCTCTTCTCATGTACGTTGCCTAGGGCGGAGGAGGCAGGAAGCTGTGTTTCAGCTGGCTGGCTCCCCTCCAGGTAAGCGAGGGGGTGGGACCGGTCTAGGCCAGCCTGGCCAGGGTAGCGATTCCCAACCTTTTCAAGGTTGCGGACTCCCACTGGGGATCTGGCCCCAGCTGAGGAAGTGGTGCTACCACTGCAATTCGGTCTGGCAGCCCGCATGGTGCCTGCCTGCCACTTGGCCAAGGTTGGGGGATGTGCTAGGAAAGAGTGGAAAGGAAGCCCCATCCTCTGGCCTGGGCTGGGTCATGGAGGGGTTTGCCAAAATCAGAGGTGCCTAGGGTGCTAAAAAATCTTGGGCTGGCCCTGCATGTGTAGCTCTCTCTAAGTGCCTACTGCCTATTTACTGGTGTGTCTTCAGTCCGTTGAGTCAATGGGAAATGCCTTCGCTTTGACTCAACGCTACTCTACTTACCAGGCTCATCTTCAGAGAGCAACTTTCTGATTGGCTGAGAGTGTCTTCACGGACCCAATCAGTCTACTGGGAAGATCCATCTGATGGTGTCAAACTTGCCACTGTCAGTAAAGATGGCTCCTAAGTTATCTGATACAAAGATAATCATACACAATGTGGAAATCACGTTAGAGAATAACTCTGCCTTTTCCTCAATCTGTAGTTTGCATTTGGCATTGACAGGACTAGGAAAGAAATGAGTTTTCCACCCCAGGAGAATTTGCCATTTTCAAAATGTTTCTCAGTTTGAATCAGGACAGAAAGTTGGAACCTCCTGAGCCAAACATCTAAAAAAGTGTTGTCAGTGCCAATTTTTTGTTACCTGGTTTTCAAATACTTCATTTCAGTGTTGACCTTTTGTCATGTAAATGTACTTACATTTTGAAATAAAGTAATTTCAGCAGTAAAGACAGAAACTTTTCAGTGTGATAAATTCCAGAGGGGTAGCTGTGTTAGTCTGGGTACAGCAAAAACAACGAGAGTCCTGTGGCACCTTACAAAAGCTTATGCCTGAAGAAATTTGTTAGTCTTTAAGGTGCCACGGGACTCGTGCTGTTTTTCCAGTGTGACAATCTTTTTGTAGTAAAATTTTTGAAGTTGGGTGTTTTGTCAATCTCACCATTGTTTTATGAATGGTTTTGGTTTCATTCAATCATTTATTGTAAAAAAAAATGCTTAATAGAAAAGAATCCCATATGACTCTAAGCCTGGCTTCAGCAAACGATGAAAGCGCGCGGCTAACTTGACACTTGCAAGTAGCCATCTTGACTTCAGTGGGACTTGCTTAAAGTTAGACACACACATTAGCAGCTGGCTGAATCAGGGCCTAATTCAGCTCTCAACTGCACATTAGCAAAACTGAATTGCACTTAGCTAAATCAGGTGCTGATCCAGCAAAGTCTTTAACCATATGTTTAATTTTAAGCAAGCGAGTAGTGACATACACTTCAACGGGGTTAGCATGTGCTGTGCTGTGGCCAAAGATCAGAGTTTGGCTCGAATAACTGGAAAAGATTGGGCAACTGTGTTTCATTCTATAATGCTTGAGTGAAACTGAATAAAAGACTAGCTTGAAATAAAGACAGGTCTGTCCACTTGTTTTGCAGTATTTTATGGTTATATTCAATAAGAATATTAGGAAACCATATTATGTGTTGTTGCAGACATGTTGCTTACACATTGTTCTGAGTGGGTATTTTTGTTTTTGTTTTTAACATGGTCAAAAGCAGCATTTTGTTTCTGTCGCCAAACAGATTTTTTTTTTTTTAATGGGCTGGCAGACAGTTTAGGAAAATCCTGCAAAGCATGCTCAGAACTGCTCAGCTTAGACTTACATGCAGCCACAACAAACTTTTGCAGGAAAAGATGCTTGCTTTAAACAGGCAATCAGGGCTATCCTTTCCTTTCTTAAGGGGGCTCCACCTCATTATCATTGTATGCATGTGTAAATTAGTTATTTGCACAAAAGAAGAATGGGGAGATGAATAGTCACATCTCAGGCTTCTCTTCTATTAATTCAAAGTAAGAAATCCTAAATGGTGAGTAAGCTATTGCAGAAAAAAGTCCAGAGTATAACTTATTGCTTAACATCATTAAACTAGACACAGTTATAATTTCCCCTTCTTATTTCCTTAGCCTGCCACCAAACAGTAACATGTGGTGGTGTGTTTTTGTGTAGTGGTGAAGTGAGGGAACACACATCATTTTTGTATTCTAACTACATGCAAATTTTCAAGTGTTTTTCCATGTCATTAATCTTAATACTGAGGGCCATGCACCGTAAAACGATTAGAATTAACAGAGCTACAGATAAAATCGTTATATATCTCTGGGAAAGAAACATGAATAAATAATACCTAATTTTCTTAGTGTGAAATGATCAGTTACTGCACATCTAGACTATTTTAGTCTTCACAACAGCCGAATGGGTGAAGTCCCCCTACCCTAGAGTGTAAAGGATCAAAGATAACATTCTTTTCTGTCTGGTACACTTTGTGGACCTGCTTTCCAACAGCGGGATGAAAGGAATTTGCTAAACTGTTGCCATTTTGCAACATCTGCTATAATTCCCCTAAATCCAGATTTGTCTGACACAGAGAGGTCCTGTTCTTACATCATTGCCATGTGACAATATAACTCCGGTCACATCCAGCTTGAGGCAATGATAATATGAAGAAAACCTTATTTATTTATTTATTTATTTGTGCCTGGGGCAAAACACTTGTGGCAAAGTATTATTCATCTGGCCAATTTACATCTTTGCTCGAAAAGGTACCCAGAGACATATGCAGTGTGCCTTTGTAAAGGGCTTGAGCTGCTCCTAGGCAAATGACCTGAACCAAGACTACAAAACTCAGTGTCCTGATTAATTACCACTAAGCAGCTCTGATACCCAGAAAAGAGAACACTGTTAATCCTCAGCGCCGGCCTACATTCTTAAAATAGCCAAAATATTGCTGACAGTTACAAAAAGAAAATTGCCAACGATATAAATGTTTTGGACCACAGCTTAAAACTGCAAGAATGATCAAATATTTACAAATAGCGTTCCTGGGGGCATTACTTCACGGTGTAGATTCTGACTCAACAATGGACCAAGCACTCCATTTCGGGAAGGAACTAGTGCCAGAAAAAAACAAGCCCCTTCCCCTGCCCGACTAAACCCTGTTTGGTTTATCTGCATTCCCCTTGCACTGCAAACTGGCAAATTTCAGCTCCGCCACGGCATTTTTATTACTCGTTATCAGAAGTAGTCTCACTACACCAAGGCCACTGAAAATCACCCCTATAGTTTAACGAGGGAGAGCAACAGCTGTCTTCTCTATATTTCTACACGCACTCTATGACACCATCTATTTAGGCAGATGTTCATGATACAATTTTACTGTTATATAATCCTTCACAATACAATGATTTTCAGGCATGATTTTGAAAATGAGATTCAGCTTCAACAGACAAGATTCCGATTTTTGTGGCTCTAGAGGCGTGGATTTTTATGTGATCTGTTCATAGAGAAGTTCATAATCTGCCAATTTCAATAGGCATGTACATGATGGCAGGGATGAGTGGGAGGTGGTGGCCTTTCTCCTTCTACTGGGTGTGGGGATAAGGAAGGAATTCGTCTTATGAAAGAGGCAGAACAGTAGCCGAAAGGGATGGGAGTTGCTGAAATGCAGAAGATAATGTGTATTTTACTCTTTTTAAACATCCTTACACCCCTTAAAATGTTGTCAGAAATGGAGGTAACACAGACAAACTCAAGAGCTGTTTTGGGCACTTTTAGCATATCTGTCTATCTGAGCCCTAGTCTACACTTACCTTGATTTTTGGTGGCAGTCAACAGCAGATACGCAAGGCGCGTAAAATACCTTGAGTGTCTGCCGGTGACTTTCTAAGCTGCTTCGACACACCAGGGGAAGCCGACTGCAAATGGCTTGCGATCGGCTTTCAGCAACTCCGGTTGGGGGCAGGAGTTGCTATGACGACTTCTGGAGAGCAGCAGTGAGTTGATACTTGGTGTAAATTGTGCCCAGAAGATCGTGCGCTGCCATCAGTCTAGACGTACCCTTAGGGACCTAGGCTTGCTGCAGGGTTTAAGAATGTGTCTACTGGAGTCCCTGTTGGGAAGACTGTGGAGGAGCACAAACTTGAACCTAGGTGTCCTAAACCTATTCCTTAATCAATTCTCCTCCTCTTACAAGCCAACAATCTGTATAATGTAGCCCTTGCCTCATAAAAAGGAGCAACTGCTTGGTAAAGTTAATTCAAACCAAATGCAGATTATATTTTCCATTCAAAAGAAACTGTTGCCTTTCCACATTTCCTTCTCCATTTCACACACAGTCACACCACATGACCTCACTCTTCTCGGGAGGAATTGGCATGACATAGATATGCAAATCAAATCTGTCATGCAGCCATGAATGATCTTATCACCACAAACCATCTAAGACAGTCCTATTGGTGTAAGTCCAAATGATAGTAAAGAACCAGTCTTGACAGAGAGAAGGTCCTGCCAGCAGTTCCCTCTCATTTATACAAAGAGATCACCAGTTCTAGCTCTTCTTTTGATCTGAGTTGTACATTACAGGGAGGGAGGTCATCCTTCAGGCAATGCTCCTAATTATTCGTAGGCTGTTTGTGCAAAAAATTTCTTTGTGAGCACCAATATTAGCACTATTGAATTTTTTTGTGCACACTTTGTTTTGTTGTATGGGCGGGTTTCATGACCTGTGTGCACGTGCATAGCTTAGAGGGAACACTGCTCTCAAGGTAGGTCATCACTATCATCAGGGTTGGTGGCAGTGCAGAATCAATTCCACGGGATCAGTTGAGTGGCAGTGGAGATGCACTCAATAAGTTTAGAGGTTAATTATGTTAATCTGCCTCCGCAAGAAGAGTAATGCTGTGGTGACTAGAGGGCATTTCCTATTGCACAGAGCAGTTGGGACACCACGGCTAAGCAGAGAAGTTGGTGAGTTGGTGGCAGATATGCAAGCTACTCTATGCATCTCCTGTCAACAGCTGCCAAAATCCACATGGAGTGTAGACCCAGCCACACGTAACCAGGTCCCAAACCATTACAACAGCTGGTTCTCAATCTCAGGGCAGTCAGTTCTGTAACACAACATAATACAGTATAATAAATGTGGTGAAGTAACTTAATGCCTGCACGTTGGTGGGTGCCATAGCTCAGAAGCCCATGACAAAGGGAGAGAGCTCCCTTTCAAGAAAGAGGATGGTATTTTAATCTAGTTAAGGTAGGATTTCTTCAGTCATTAAGAGCACCTTCTTTTTAATGATACAAGATAAAAATCCATGTCTACAGTTTTATTCATTTACTAGACATACGTCCTTATTAAAGCTACACTCATGATTTTAACTTTTTCCCCCCCTTCAGTAAAGTACTTTGTGACCTCCCTAAATTTGGCTATGCCCCCATTTCATTTTCCTAATACCCCTTGAAACTGTTAACACTTTCCCTTGAATGCTTTCCTAGTGGATGCGAGGCAAAAAGGAATAAAGGCTACTGTCAAATTGATTAAGTGAAAGCTCATTAGAGAAAGTAACAAGAGGTAAAATCTGCATATGCATTGCAGAAATGTGTCTGATCTTGCTAAGATGTGAAAAGACAAAATGAGCTGAAACCTTCCTTGGCTGTAAGGAGCTGAGGGGATATTGGGTGGGGGGAAGGGAAGGGCTCGCCAACAGTGTTACACTAACTATTCCTGCTTATAAATACGCATTGGAACAGCCACAGCTAACACCACTTCAGCTAACGGGCTGTCAGTATTTTAATGATGGACCCTGTTTTACAGGGGTTTGTGCCTCAGCTATAAAATTTCATTCTCTGTCAATCCTTGACATACACAACCTCAACTCAAACCTTCACTGGAAAAAAAAAATCAGTTTAGCTGGTGGCTACATTTAAAAAAAATTCCTAAGAGTGAAAAAAAATAGAGTTGATGCTAATTATGTGTAGTGTAGCTGCCCCAAAAGAGCATCATTTTTCAAATGAAGTTGGGTAATTTTTAGCCAATTAGGTAGAAGGTCTCTTTTTCGTTTTAAATGTTAGCCTGCAGAGTAATTAACATTTGAAAATCAGATAGTTTAACTTCCCATCAAGAGGTGATCTGCCTTAACTAGGGATGGGTTCCAAAGGGTGGCTATGTTAGTCTAGTCCAGCAAAACAAGCCAGGAAGCTGGAGGCACTTTTAAAGACTAACACATTTATTTATTGCATGAGCTTTCATGGGAGAAAATTCCACTTTGTCAGATGCTTTGAAGTTCGGGAACTTACAGTATGGGAGCAGAATAAATGCAGGGGAGTGTAAGTCATGGGATCAGGTCACACTGTAACAACAAATTAAAGCAGTTGTTAAGATTGAAACATTGGGAAACAGCACATAGAGGCATAGAGGAGGGTGAGGTCATGGAAGGGTTGGAATCATTTATCGGAACTGGAGTCAAACTTTCTTCGTGTGAGTGCGTGCATGCATCCGTGTGTGTGCATGTTCTTCTCTCACAGATCCACAGCGCTCACTGAAACTTCTCTACAGTTTGTTAAGTTTCCGTGGAAGTCTTTTGCTTAAAAAGTTAATAGCACACGGTCGACGTTACAGATGAGTGACTGGAGATTTTGAATGTCCAACTTATGACACTTTATAGCCACTTGGCACTCATAAAACCCTTTCAACCATCTCAAGTTGAGCACCCAAAAATCAGAGCATTCAAAATTGCCAGTCACTTTTGAACAGTTAGGCTTACATTTTTCAATAGCCTTAAATACACATTTTGGGCCAGCTTTCATTGAAAGTCAATGGGAGTTTTGTTACAGGCTTGAAAGGGGCCAAGTTCAAGCCCTAAAGAAGCACATCAGCTATGAAAGAGTTATTAATGTCTATTGTGTCCACTCTCAAAAACTTAACTGGAAGATTTCTCACCCTCTCTCTTTTTAATATCATAAAAAAAGAAGAATCAAAAAAGACAGAAAAAGAAGTGTCTCACAAAATACCAAGCTAAAGGAACATGATAGCGCTGACCTTAATCCACAAAAGACAGATACTCCTCAGTTCAGGCTAAAACTCAAGGCTGACATTTCTCCTGACATAAGTATGCCTTTGCTTATAAGAAACCTTATTAAAAATGGTGAAAATATGAATACATAAGCTTGACATTTATCACTAATTTAAATAGGAAAATGTATCCGTTTGCAATGCAGACAACGCATCTGCCTGAAAGTTATGAAAGGAGACACCAATCGTGAGAATCCATAGCAGTGACGTTCTTTGGAATGTGTAAATTACGGTATTACAAGAAAGCTGTTCTTTCTGCTGGGGTGTTTTGTAGCCTTGTTCATAATATTATGTATTTCAGCAGATCCTTGTAATTACAAATTTAAGTCTTAAATCCTCAGCTTTTCTTTACGTTCTTAAACTACCCCACAGGTATCTTCACTTCCAGCTTAAAGCAGACCCAAAATACAAGGTGAAACAGGGCTGATTGAATTCCTGCACTTTATAATGACATTTATCAAAGCCAGTTCTGGGGAGAAATGTTGAACAGCACAATCTCTGGCCTTCCATTGAAATCCACTAGCACCTCCAATGAGTGCTGAAATTGTTTAATTAAAACCAAGGTGCGTGCTAAGAAGAAAGGATATCACTTTGCTATTTGTATCTTATTCGGTTAAAAAATATAAAATAAGAGAATCGGAAGGAAGGACCGGTAAGCCTGATAATAGTCCTCCCTGGAGAAGAAATAAGTATTTGAAAGAAGAAAAGCACAGTAAGAAACATAATGTTAGTAAAACACTCTTAATGCCACAGAAGCTGGAGAAAATGCGACTTTGCGTTTGGCCTGCAGCATCACTAACTGCAAGCAACTGAGTAAAAACTAATACCTTGTTCTGGAGACACAGCCATGTCTAGAAGCCTACTTCATTAATATGCTATCACGGTCAAATAGGAGATTAATAGCAAAGTCACCTGCTAAAGCTACAAGGAACCTGTTGATTAACAATAAGTCTCCAAAAATAAGATACCAGACTGCAAAGCAAAATTGAGTCCAAGGGCAACAAGTGCTTCTGTAATTTATTCCTTCTTTATACAAGGGCATAAAGCTCCCTTTATAACCGTGTTTTCAAGGCCCTGCTGTGAGCTGTAGGTGTGAGCTTTTCAGCTGATTTATTAATTTTAGTTTCAATCAAAGTGTCACCTGCAGACACAAAAATGTAGGCCTCGCCACAGAAAATACAGTAAAAGAGAGAGAGAAAGAGAAAGACCAAGGGGTTTAATTCCAGGAAACTCTGCCAGCAATTTTTTTACGTGAACACTGGATGGCCTATTCTCTGAGGAGCCCAAATAATTCGCAGCGACATAATTAAAAAAATCAATATTAAACATTTTTGTCATACTTGGAAAGTCAGCCTCAGACCCGGGAAATAGCAGTAACATGGAGGCTGCCCAAAACAATCAACCCCTGTTGTCGGGAGGGGGACATTCTCCCAATGAATCGAGTGAACAACAAGTCCACTGAGCAAAATGTGCAAAAAATTCTCAATTAGTTGTCTTTATTTAGTGAACACTATGGGGTCCTCAACTGCGCTATAGAATTATGGCAGGAAAGCTGGGCTCTTCACTGGCTTATTAGCATTCTCACAGGGTTGGAGTGCTGTTGGTAGCAGACTGTTGCCTCCAAGAGCTGTTGGTGGGACCCCTACACTCCTTGTGCTTTGTCCTTTTGTTCTTTCCAGCCAGCAGGAAGTGCTGCCCCATGTTTAGAGCATTCTGGGATACCTTCATTCCATTCACAGTCTGCATAACCGACGGGGCCAACGTCTTTGTCACTGACTGTGAACATCACTGTTACAGGTTTAAAGGAGAAGCAAAAGCTATATAAAAAAGAAAGAGAGAAGCACATTTAAAAAGCATCTCCCCCCTTCCAAACTGACAGCACAGGCAATGGAATAACAGGGTTGGGGGTGCCAAAGCTAAATGTGTGCTGTTGACTGACTCCTAGTAAATCATATTGGAGGTTATCGATACCCAGTTACCACCAGAGAACAAAAATGGGAGTAAATAAGAGTATCTTCCCCTAAAATTCTTATCTTAATTTCAAGGGAAAAGTGAATTTTTAACAGAAGCGTGAAGCAACAGCAAGAGAACAAATGTTAGAAATGTCTTTTCCGAGAAAGAGGGTATTTGCCGCTTTAGGGAAAACACTATCATTGACTAAATTAACAAGTTGTCTTATCAACTGCCATAAGCCTTGAAGTCTAATTAATTTAGTGCTGATCAATAGCCTTGAATGAGGCATTGATTTCTGTAGCTTTTCAGGGCAGAAGCAGAATGGAATTCTCTGCTAGGCACACGTTTCTTTCATGAGAACCACACATTTGAGTTATTAACATTTATCCCCCCCTTCAATGTACATATGGTATTTTAGGAATTAATTTCCACCCAGGAGTAGCTTTAAAATTATTTCGAGAAGATAAGGAACATAACAGGAGCAAGCTTTCAGAGTTATATTCTGCTATCAAAATATCTGAACAGAAGGAGTCAGGAAAGAGATTCTAGGTCTAGATCTGCAGCTGGTGTAAATGAAATCAAGGAAATTGCATGAATTTACACAGCTGAAGATGTGGTCCTCTGAATATATCATAGGTACCCAACCGCCACGCCAATAAGACACTTATTCATTTGGCAATGTAGCTCTTTTGACAAATAGTTGAAAAAGTTGCAGTATCAGCCAAATAAATCTGTTAGTCTTTAAGTGCCACACGACTCAAAGATATATAGCCTGTCAGAGCAGCACCACAGGTGTGTGACTGTGGTTTGGAGCAGATGATTAGGCGAATACAAGAAAACAATTGACGTGGTATATTCAAACTACAGTAGGTGCCATAACATGAGTAAAACCGTCTACAGATTTCCCTTTGCAGATTGACAAAAACAAAAGTGTAACCAGCTTTACAGAGACAGGTGAAACAAAAAGGAAAACTGTTTAAATGTCTGGATCTAAAGACAGATGCTATGGGGCTAATTAAACAGTTTCTCAAAACAAACAAGGAGTTCAGTGGCACTTTTGAAGACTAACAAATTTATTATCGCATGAGCTTCTGTGGGAGAAAACTCGCTTTGTCAGATGTTTGAAGACACTTGAATGGTTCCTGTGAGCTCTTCCACCAATTCTCTTTTCATTAGCAAAGCAACTCCACGTTCTAGCTTAGGGCTTCTTAACCTATGGGTCATGACCCAAAAATGGGTCGCCATGATACTCTTTAATAAATTGAGAAAGGAAACACATTATTAATTCAAAACTGAACTGTGGGTCGCAAAGCTGACTCCTAAACTTAATCCAGGTCCCTGCCAAAAAAGGCTAAGAACCCCTGTCCTAGCTCCTCTCTCTAGTCTGGTTATGGTCTGATTAGGGTTTACTCCTCCCCAAGCAGTCCCATGGCAGGCCCTGAGAATAAGAGTTCATCAAATCATCAGAAAGAGCTTACAGCATAGCCCTTAGAGAAGCAAGATGAAAGCCACCAAAATCTCAAGGCCCCAAGGATGGATTTTCCAAAATGCACATATTTTCTTCTAGGCCTCTAGGTTCTGTGTTCCAAAGTCACTTACGCATGCTGGACAATCCCACCCCTAATTCTACTAGGGCTATTTTTGTTCATTTATTTACAATCATGGAACTAACAGAATTATTGAGGCCATCACTTTGTCAGGCTCTGCTTGTGTTAAAGTCCTTCACTCCCTTCTGTTCTGTCTTGTCTACCCACCTTGTAAGCTCTTTGGGGCAGGGACAGGTGTCCTGTCTGTGTTTGTACAGCACCTAGCACAATGGGGTCCCATTCTGGGTTGGTCCTTAGATGCTATCTTAATCAATGTGATTCCTAAAAATAGTAAAATAAACAAGAAGTCCTGTGGGCCTTTTAAAGACTAACATGTTTATTTTCGCATGTTTTGTTAATCTTTAAAAGGGCCACAGAACTCCTTGTTTGTTTTGCTGAACTAGACTAATACGGCTGCCTCTTTGATCGTAAAGCTAGTAGGATCATTTGTGAACTGCTGATGTGCTTTGGTGAAGGGGGATGTGTCCAGAACTGGGAAACCTGCACAAGCATTATTTCCTGCAAACCCTATTAGAGACAACACTGCACTAGTGGAAGCTCAGTGGTTTCTATTAAAGCACATCCATGTTGAGGGTTAGCAGTGGCTCCAAAAGCCCCCGATGCACCAGAGCTGTAACTACGGTGGGGCTGATGGGGCAAAGCCCTGGGCCAGCCCGAAGCAGCTCAACAGAGCTGCTCTATTAAAGGGGCGGCTTTGTGGCGCTGGCTCTCAGCGCTGCGAATGGGAAGGCGCATGTTCTGATTGAAACACGCCCCATGTGGCAAAACACCACATTATGGCACTGCCATGTATGCAGAGGGCCCATATTTTCTTCATAGCCGTGGCACTTGAAATGAAATCCCGTAGTCCAGTCTGCCCGACTCCTCACTCACCCTTTGGCCTCTGGGGGGGAACTGGGAACAGGACTGGGTGTGGGGGCCAGATTCGGTCCTCAACTATGTACATGCAGCACCTTCCCCTTGAAGTCACCCTGTATTCACAGTAGCATAATGGAGATCAAGAGCCAAGTCATTAGGTGCATGGTCTCTTTCTCTCTTTTTCCACTGTCTCTCAAGCATTATTTAATTGCCTACTACTTTAAAAAGAAAAAAAAAAGAGTGAGAAAAGTCCTACCATAAATACTTGGCTCTTTAGCTCATAAAATTGGTATAAATTTGGGGTAGTTTCCCCAATCCAAGCAAAATCAGAACTGGGTTCGTAATTCTTACAAAACAGCTTAAATTTCAAACATACAGTGAGAAGAATAGTCAGGGTTTTCAACCAGTTTCCTTAGCTTCATTATTCCACTGCCCTCCTGAGCCAGACACATGGCTAGATTTATTCTTTTATTAAACTCTCCTCATTACCTAAAAAAGCAGCAGAAAATAGATTTGAAAAAAAACCCACCACACACCCTCCATGAGGCAGAGTTAAATTTTAGCTTTACAAAATTTGGCCCCTTTAACATAAAGTTAAAAAAAAAAAAAAAACCAAAAAACCCCTCACAACGGTTCCACTCTTAATCTGTTTGGGGGCCTCCATGTGTTTCCATAGCACTTTACAAAAGATCTTTATTGAAGAAAGGATTGGACAAACTTTCCTTATATGTGTGGCCCTAGTCTTTAATTGCCCCTATCTTCTTTACTAAGGCCTTATTCCTATGTAAATACCCTTGCATAATGTTACAGGCTATTGTTAGGCCTGCGCCAGTCAGTCGCCACTTATATGCATTTTTATTTCAATCCGCTGCGCAGAGAATGAAAAGATGTCTGGACTTAAGCTGTTTACCAACTGGGCCAAAGCTGCGGAGTGGCAGAGCTGAAGAAAGCCCTGAGTAACTGCGGGAACATGCTTCGACAATGCAAGCAGCCATTTTCAGTTGAGTTATTAACCTACCCTGAAACTCTTCTAATCTATGCCTTTTTTAAAGAACAAATGTGCTGAACCAAACATGAATGAGCCAGAACTATTAAGAGAGAAATCCTCTAAAGGACTATTGAGTGCAACATAGGTTTGTAATCATTTTGTCTCCGTTGCTTGCTACCAACATTATCGAGGACGATAATACTTGCTCAGTTGTAGTGGATTGTCTTTTAATTAAATGACAGGGCTGTACTGTAAAAGAGCATGCAGGAGATGCCGAGGGCTTTAAAGCCAGCTGCTAATAGAAACACGGGGAAATGATAATAAATTCCACACGAACTTAGAAAACTTCAGCAAAAATCAGAATCTTAACTTAAAAATAACATCTAAAACCAAAAGAAACTAAGCCATCTTCAGGCTCATTCTTTAAAACAAATTTGTCAATGTGTATTTTATGCTTCATGAGTCCTCTGGTCAGTAAGACATTATGAAATAAATTAAGGAGTTCCTCCCTCCCACCTATTTAAACAAAATAAAAAAGACACCTTACCAAAGTGCTTCAGGCTATTAGCTTTGTAGTGACTTAATGGCAGCACAATCTACATAGCATAGAATTAGCCTTAAGAAACTCTTGACTATTTGCATGCATATTAGAATCCAATGAGTGCTTAATAAGTGCATATATATGACAGAGGAAACATCTCATTGCATAGTTAGAAACTACAAAAAAACAGCGAGGAAGGCAAAGTCTCGAGTTAATTACCATTACAATGCAATCAAGTACAACAGTCATAGGTGAAAACCTTTTCTATTAAGGCTGCCAGACTCAACCTTGTCTCTGCAGGTCAGCTACAGCACTGATAACCTTTCCAGCAGACAAATACATGTAAAATTGGTTCATCTAATTAAAAGCTCAGGGAGGTGTAGAAAAATACCAGCACATTGAGTCTGGGCAAATGAGTATTCCCTCCAGCTGATGAAGCTACAATATGTTGCTACTGTTTGCTCTGGAAGGAAACTGAGTCTCTTAACATTTCAATAGGTTAATCAATTAACAATTAAATGGAGAAATTGGTTAACTCTGCCACCATTAACATGACACTCCATTAAGTACACTTTCTAATTGCCACAGTTGTGAGTGAAAATTAACATCCATGTCAAAGCAGCGAAAACAGGTTCTGTTACTTTTTGTTGCCGTTATGAAAAGGGACATGGCTGAAAAGATTGCCATTATTTTTATACTTTAGGCAGAATGGGGGAATTCAGTTATTTACCTATTCTCAACTAAGAAAGACACCACACACTCCTACATTTAAAAAATGCCTATAATTTTAAATCATCCAATTGTTTTAATTATTAACTTTTTGTGACAACTAAAGAAATTAGAAATGCATAAAGTTTACAATTAAAGATGTGATGTAGCCATCGTGTGCCAAACTAGGGATGAGGAAATCAAAGGAAGCCAAACCTTCGTCTATCTCTGTCATTAAACCTTTTCAGAGGTTCAGATTTCTTTTTAAAAAAAGTTTACATGCAATTGCAATTTTTAGTTTTGGCCAAGTCCTCGGTTAGAAGTTCCAGTCGATACCTAGAGTGAAATTTTGGCCCCACTGAACTCAATGAGAGTTTCCCACTGATTTGAATGGAGACATGGTTTCCTTGAGAAGGATTGCCTTGTAGTTAAGGTACTGAAATTTAGGGCACGTCATCACTGATGGCAGCAGATTTGCCACCATTAATTCAAACTTCCTGATTGATCGCTCAGGCCTGTGAAGACCCACTAAGCCTATCAGGAAGTTCGGTCCCAGTATACCACCTTGAGAAATGAGTAGTGCTGCGTAAAAGGGAGGTTTTCTCAGTTTGTCTCTGCACAGTGCATAAACTGGAAGTTAGGCATTTGAACTGCAATACACAAGTTATTTTAAGTAACTTGCATAGCTCAGCTCAACTGCTGTTCTGTTGAAAAGGGCAGGCAGTGTAAACCTGCCCTTAGGCCAGTGTTTCCCAACCAGTGTGCCATGGCACACAGGTGTGCCATCAGGGTTGATCAGGTGTGCCACAAAATTTTTTGAAAAACTACTCAGAGCACTCTGCATTGGCTCATGAATATTCATAAGTTCATTTGGAACGTATATGGTAGTGTGCCTCAAATTAATTAAATACAGCAGGGTGTGCCATGGGAGACAACATGTTGGGAATCATTGCCTTAGGCAATATGGGTGCTATTCTTGGATCTGCCAAAGACTTCTGGTGTGACAGTAGGCAAATGATACAGGCTCACAAGAAGTTTTAGATTAAACCAATCAGATGATCTCTCTGCACCTCCACTTCCCACTTATAAAATGGCTGTCATCCCATTTGTCCTGTCTGTCATGTCTATTTAGCGTGTCAAGTTTCCAGGGAGAACATCATCTCTCACTAGGTGTATGTGCAGTGACCAGCATGTTGGGGCCCTCAGACATTCCTGAAATATAAACAATAATCATAGCTTTTGTCTGGTTTCCATTGGTACCCATTCATTTCTGTTGGAAAAACCAGCAGCCCCTTGCTCTGCACCAAACATAGCAGCAAAGGGATCTGGATGAAAAAATTCAGCTGGAATTTCCTTTTGAGAGAGAAACAAACAAACAATGAGTCCCGTGGCACTTAAAGACTAACACATTTTTTTCGCATGAGCCTTCGTGGGAGAAAATCCCACTCCATCAGATGCTTGAAGTGCTGGTAGAACATGGGGAATGATGTTGGGGTGTGATTTCCTCCTTAGATGTCTGCTGCTAAAGGAAGCTTTTCATTGGAAGACTTGGAGCTACAGCCTGCGCTGTGTTTCTTCTGCTGCTGGCTGGCTTTCCCATCCCATCTTCAAGGAGGTCTATGAAAGAGTATGTGAGCCATTGGATCTGGAGCCCTACTAAGGTGAATCTGGCTCAGTCCCTGCAGCAGTAAGGCCGTATCATTGTTAACATCCTGACTTTCTCCAAAGGCTGATTTTAACAGTTATATGTTGAATATTATGTGGCCCAATCCAAAGCTCATTCAAGTCAATGGTAGTCTTTCCATCTACTCCTTTGGGCTATGGAAAAGGCCCTTGTGGCACTCACTCACTCCACGTGATTGAACTTACCCCTTTGTAGCTCTGAGAGGATCCAAGACCATTGTGAGCTAATTCTGAGTTGTCCTTATGTGGATGACCAGCAGAGGCAGAGAGTGTCAAGAGTTCTCTTCTTACCACCATGGATGACCTTCCAAAAAGGCCAAGTAGAATTGCAAGCTCTGCATTCTGCAGAGCAGAAGATGGTGTTCTCTCTCTACTCCTGGTTGAGTATAGCATGCCCTTAGGGTCATGGAGACGTTTGGGAGTAGTAAAAGCCCAAGGGCTCTGCTTCCCTTTGCAAATCTAGCCAGCTACGAGTGGGGCACTAAGCTGAACCCATAAAGCATGATATTAGTGGGCTTCCTGTCTTGGGTATCCTAAAAGCTGAGACAAAGCAGCCTACATTGCTCCTCCTGGAGGCGTGGTTCCCAGCTTTTTCAGTAACACGACACACTTCAGTGAGACAAACAATTTCATGGTGTATCTACTTTTTCAGATGAATTGATTGCTCATAAATGTGACATTTACTTATATTTACTATGGTTATGGTCTTACTAGAGGGGTTGGCAATATAGTGCATACAACAAGCTAAAGAAGTATCAAATGCATTAATGTTTCAAATCCACCAGAAAAAAAAAATACACATCATCTCAATTTTGCCCTTTGGCTCCCTGTTTTTGATTCTAAAACATCAACATTCTAAAGACCTATACCTTGCTTTTAATTTGATGATTAATTTTCACGGTTTTATGAGTTGTAGTTTTGGTTGGATAGCATATTGTTTACGATGAAGCAAGGTTTGTTTTCCATTCATTTTAATTACCTCTGTGCAAAAATGCCACATCACACTTGGGCAGTTCTCACAGCACACCAGGCTGCTGTGACGCACTGGTTGCAACCCACTGTCCTAGGCTGTGTTCACACACAGGGGGTTATTTCGATACGGTTGTTTCGAAACAACTTGTATTGAAATAACGCCTTATTTCGAAATAACTTAATTCGAATTAACAGTTTGTTAATTCGAATTAAGGAAAGAAGCTCAAAGCGAAATAGCAGGTTCAGGCAACAGTTATTTCGAAACAAGTCACTGTTGTTTCGAAACAACATGCTCGCATGGCGTTGTTTTGAAACAATCATTTCGAAACAATGTTGTTTCGTCCCCACATGGGGTTTAACTTGTTTCGAAACAACGCCGTTGTTTCAAAACAACGGGACTCGTTGTTTCAAAACAACCGTGTGTCGTGTGAACAGCCTAAATCTTATTTCGAAACAACCTCTGTTGTTTTGAAATAAGAGGGCTGTGTGAACACAGCCCTAGAGCACAGTGGCTCATCGCCTCCAGTATAGGCCTTTGCCTACTAGGCACAGTCAAGCACTGCGAGAGTAAATTCTGTTACTTACAAACTTCACATGTAAAACCAGCTGAGCTTATAAACTCTGCAAGCCAAAGCGCTTGTGATCTCTTCAGCTATGTCCACATGTAGACGCTTATTTCAAAATAAGTAAATTCAAAATACGTTAATTCAAAATAAAATCATTATTTTGAATTAACTTAAATCGAAATAAGCAAAAACCTCAAATCAAAATAGCAAGTCCAGACACAGGACTTGCTATTTCGAATCAGGAGAGGGGCAGCATGGGAGGTGTGGCAACATGGCTCCCTGGCAGGGCCATGTTGCCAGTCAATATATAGAGAAATGAAGGCGCCCTGGGAAGGACAAGAGCAAAAGTGTTCAATAGAAATAATGGTTGTTTTGAAATAACACGTCCAAACAGAGTTATTTCAAAACAACCATTTTGAAATAACAGCTATTTCGATTTCAGCCTAGATTTTACTATTTCAAAATAAGGTTCATTATTTTGAATGACAGGGCTCATCATTTCAAAATAACAAAACATTGTTCAGACATGACAACTTTTAAATCGAAAGAACAGTCATTTCGATTTAAAAGCATCATGTGGGCATAGCCTTTTAAGGCTAATAGCGCAGCATCATGGAAGGACAAATGGCTAAATTAAATGTGACAACTGTAAATGCTCAGAAACTAGGAAATGAGACTTTAAAGGTTTTTGCAATGATATTAATCTAGTCACATTTCACATATGTTGTCTTTTCTATTCCAAATGTGTCCTTAAGATATTAATGTCTTTATGGTTAAATGTATTAGCCTCCTGAAAAATAGGATTCATGGCTTCATTTACTTTAAGGTCAGAAGGAACCATTTAATCTGACCTCCTGCATAACCTGAGCTATAAAACTTCATCCACTGATTCCTGCATCAATTATATCTACCAATCAGAAGATACAGGGATGAGGAAGTGTTACGAGAATTTATCAACTGCTTCATTTCCCCACTTTGGGGCATTTTAATCTATAGCGGATACAGAAAAGCCAATGTGACAGTGGTACTTTTTTGTTTCTGTAATTGAAGCCAGTGAATATGCACCAAGATATCCCCTCCAAGAAGGCAGCTGGCCATGGCACAGAAGATACTAAACATGTCTACTGAGAAGTTCCAAAAGTGACGCAAGACTCCTTGTATGTTTACTGAGAATAAACCAGTCTTTGGTGGCAGCCTGGGATTAGTTTCTGGTCCTTCTTATTCTGCGTAAGGCAAGAAATCTAAATTGGAGCCTTCGAGGGTAGAGACTTAGGTGTGAAGGAGAAAGGATCTTGCCACAAAGGAGTTTAAACTACCAAAAACTGAAACACAGGCAGGAGAACAAAGGGCAACTCCAAGGTTGCAACAAATTGTAGCAGGAGTCATAGCAACTGTCTCCAGCATAGGGGAGGGCAAAGATAACCTCATCTCCCCCACCACTGGGTCCTGAAACAAATGGACAATGGTTTCAGCGTGTAGAAATCAATGGCTCCATGTCAAGTTGGCAGGCAGTAACAAGTGGTGTGCCCCAGGGGTCGGTCCTGGGGCCAGTTCTGTTCAATGTTTTCATTAATGATCTGGATGATGGGATAGATTGCACACTTAGTAAGTTTGCAGATGATACCAAACTGGGGGGAACGGTAGACACCCTAGAGGGCAGAGACAGGATTCAGGGAGACCTAGACAAACTGGAGCAGTGGGCCAAGAGGAATCTCATGAGGTTCAACAAGGATAAGTGTAAAATCCTGCACTTGGGACGAAAAAACCCCATGTACTGCTACAGGCTGGGGAGTGATCAGCTAAATAGCAGCACTGGAGAAAAGGACCTGGGAGTCATGGTGGATGGGAAGCTGGATATGAGTCAGCAGTGTGCTCTTGCTGCCAAAAAGGCCAATGGCATACTGGGCTGCATCAGAAGAAGTGTTACCAGCAGATCAAGGGATGTGATCATTCCCCTCTATTCTGCACTAGTGAGTCCACATCTGGAATACTGTGTCCAGTTTTGGGCTCCCCACTACAAAAAGGACATGGACAAATTAGAGAGAGTCCAGAGGAGGGCAACCAAAATGATCAAAGGGCTGGAGCACAAGCCCTATGAAGAAAGACTGAAGGAACTAGGCTTATTTAGCCTGCAGAAGAGAAGACTGAGGGGGGATTTGATAGCAACCTTCAACTACTTGAAGGGTTGCTCCAAGGAGGAGGGAGCTCGACTGTTCTCGGTAGTAACAGAGGGCAGAACGAGAAGCAATGGCTTCAAGTTACAGCTGGGGCGGTCCAGGCTGGATATTAGGAAAAACTTCCTTACTAGGCGAGTGGTGAAGCATTGGAATAAGTTGCCTAGGGAGGTGGTGGAATCTCCATCTCTGGAGGTGTTCAAGTCCCAGCTGGACAAAACACTGACTGGGATGATCTAATGGGAGTGGTCCTGCTTTTTTTGGCAGGGGGTTGGACTAGATGACCTCGTGGGGTCCCTTCCAACCCTATGATTCTATGATTCTATGACCCACCAGTGAATCAGATCCTCAACATCTGATATTTATGACAGATTTTTCCAAGTGGTGGTTTATGATGCAGGGTTTTACTTCTGGGCAATGCCATACCACTGCTGAAGCACAGAATTAATGTCCCCCGCAGATTTTACTCTTTCACCGCAGTGATCAGCAAGGCAGGAGCACATTTGGTTCAGGTGGTAAGAGCAGGTGGGGGAGATATAAATCACCATCTTGGAGATAAGGGCTGGTCTTTCTTTCTCTCTCCCTCTCACTCACTATCACAATGCACCCAGAGCTATTGAGCGGAAGAGCTGGGGACAACCTGGCCAGTAGATCATACCATTCACTGGGCTCCAGCTGCAGGTCCTGGCTGGACTGTGGAGGGCACAAGACCTCCTTTTCCCTCACATGGGCCACTCCTGATGCTGGATCCTACCTCTGGGAATGTTTCCTGGCTGCAAGAAATCTGTACCTCCCATTCCTGCCCCATTGCTCCTCATTCTCAGGGCAAGGGGTCACTGTGTGGAGAGATGTGTCCCCATCTGCCCAGACCCCCCCAGATCACCACAAAGCCACACCTTCTACCTCTGGACCTCTGTGGACCCAGACTACCCCCCTAGTCCCCCGACTTGAACACCCACCCTGCAGAGCCCTACCCCCTGCAGCTGATGCACCCCTCCAAGCCCCACCTTATTGACCCCCAACCAGCACCCACACCCCTCACATAATCACCTGCCTCTAGATCTCCCAGACAACCCCCATCCCTAACACTCATCCCTCCTGTGCTGCTCCACAACCACCTTCACCCAGACCTTTTTGCAGGGTCCCATTCTCCCTACATGCAGAACCTCCCAATGAGTCCTGTGCTTCTAGATCCCTTTGCACTCAGCACCTTCCCCGAGACATCTGTGACCACACAGAACCCTCTGATCCCACACCTGGATCGCTCCACATTACGCCCCTCCATTTGGATCCTGCAGGACTGAGCATGCTTGTCTCACACATAGATTGAGGGGCAGGACTGAGCATCCATTTATGTGTACAAGATGGTCTGTCCCTCTTGCTTGCTGTGGAGCTACAGATAGATTCTTTACCTTGTATATCAGCACCTATTTGTCAAAGATACATGTCCTGATTTTTGCTTTTTCATTTTTTAATCCATCTTTTTACAGACATACTTGCTGATGGATACTTGGGAGAAAATATGACCAAAATAACTGAACATAGTATAATGATATTGTGTTATTTTGATAAATAAAATATGCAGAATTTTAAAATATCATGTGCAGAATTTTTTTTTTTTTGGCTCAGACTCTCCCCAAGAGTAAAAGTTTCTATCACAGCAGGAAAGGCAGAGATGACGCTGGAATTATGTAGGAAGGAAATTTCCACAACTCAAGGACACCGTCTATTAGGCTCATGCTTCGAGCATTGCAACGTAAGAAAATAGTTTAGCTAGGAACATAGGGGACTTCTTCTGAAGTCTGTCATCATATACATGAAATATTTCCAAGTGCTTCTCCAGCAGCGGATGATCAATTGATTCATGAGCGATGATAAAAATGAAGCAATAGTGTGAAGAGAGAGAACAGCGTCAGGTTCTGGGCTCATTGATATCAACAGGAGTTCTGCTGTTGCAGAATTTTACCCTGATAGTGTGCAAATGTTTTCACGCCCTGAGATGGGCAAGACCAAACAATCTAATATTTCTCATTATAGCTCAAAACCGAAAAAACCACCAGCACCCTGAAACCTTCTATGGTGGAAAACAAGGTCTGGTCTTCTTGCCACCAAAGTTAACAAACAAGAAGTCCTGTGGCACTTTTAAAGACTAACATATTTATTTGTCACATGAATAAATTTGTTAATCTTTAAAAGTGCCACAGGACTCCTTGATTGTTTCACCAAAATAAACTAACACAGATACCTCTCTGGAATTGAAGAGTTTTTCTGCTCATTACAGCTGATGCAGCCTAACATATAGTTCTAATTGCTACCACCTTCTTTCTAATTATAGCTCAGTTTGGTTAGGATTTTCCTACAATCCCTCGTTTCCCCTAAAGCAAACACCAGAGCACATTCTAACCCCAGTGGGGACATTTATTAATAACCCCCTTGGCAAATAAGAAAAAAAATCATTATGCTTTATTAGACATTTACATATTTCCCCACAGCAAATGCTAATTAATAAAGCCAATCAGACATTATGGGGCAATTAATTTTAGGATGAAAATAAACATTGGAGCAAAATCAAAACAGGATCATGTGGCATCCTGCATCATCTTCAAGCTTTTTGTTCACGTCAGCAATGAGAAGATAAGAAATAATCTGCAACCATTGTAAAATAAGAAAACGAATGGGTATGGAACAATTGATTCTTTCTTCCCACCTCAGGAGCTACAGTGGTTACATTTTTAGAGGGTTTCCTGTGCGGAAAGATTCTGCCAATTGGAGAGACGTTCCTTCTACACAGAATGGGGATTGTTACTGGAACTGGTTTTATCTCTTACAACAGCCGTCCATATATTTTGAAATAAAATGAATGCTGGGTACACTACTGCGTTCTTAAATTCAATCCTGCTCTCAGAGCAAAACCTGAAATATTATTTTTAATAAATGTATCAGAAAAATGGAAAACCAAACTAATTCCTGTCATGTAGTCTCTATTTTTAAAACATGAATGAACTATCTGGAGGCAGGAAAGAAATATTACTTAAGCAGTCTAGCACCACCAAACTCTTGAAGCAAAGACAATCTTTTTTGTCCTGAGTTCATACAGCACCCAGTGCAATTGGGTCCTGGCTCATGACCGGGCTTCTAGGCATTAATACAATAAAAATAGAAATAATAAATAACAATAATAATGAAAATTTAACAGCCCAGCCTCAAAATCCATTCACCAACCTTTTACTAATAGAAGGATGATAGCAGGAAAAATGATATCTTATCAATCAATCAATCAATCAATCAATATTTCTTGTGTTCATTAAAGCATGGCAGTAGAATTTTGTAAGGCTAAGTTAAAACACAAATGAAAAGCATAGTAGGATGATGTGAGAGTGGCCTAACAGTGAAAGCACTAACTGAGGTCTCAAAAGACTTGGGTTCTGTTCTTAGGTTTACCACTAGCAAGTAGGGTGACTTTGACCAACGTATTTCATCATTGTGTGGCTCTGTTTTCTCATCAGTAAAATGGATATAAAGATACTGAGTTCTTTTGTAAAGAGCTTTGAGATCTGCCGATGAAAAGAGCTATAAAAGGTATTCATTATCATTACTACTCAAATTTTTAAAGTCTCACAACTTTTAAACTTACAGCATCAAGTGTAAGTTTGTAAAATATCTAGTTACAGGAGTTATGAGGGCCTATGTAAATAAATGGTGGAATACAAAAGCACAAGGAATCCATGTTTTTTGCATTACTCTTACCTCCATCTGTAGCATAGAACCTAATGGTACAAACTCTAGAAGAGCCCAATGTGTGTTGGAATATGAAATCACTGCTAATAAATTCAATTTCTTGACCACACTTTGGTTTGTCATGAAGAATGCTCAAAAGACCAAGTAATCATTGTCAGTCAGGTTTTCTGCTACAAGTCAATAGTGATGCAGTACAGGGAAAAGGCTCAATATAAATATTAGTCTTTGGGAAGCTGTCTTGTGAAGCAATGTTATATTCCTGTTCACCATGGGCTCCCTAAGATACACGTTTCAGTTGTTACTATCGATAGGATGGCTTTACAAGTTATACATCTTTTTACACATCACTAAAATCCAACCCATCAGTTTATCCCAGTTTCATAACCTCTTGTTTTCCATTACATTTGTTCCTTCCTAATCTTTGCTTTGGATACTAAAATTCCTGGTACTGGCCCATGAAGGTGTCTCCCTAGCTCAGGGGTCTCCAACTCGTGGCCCACTGGCCACACGTGGCCCCCAAAGTTATTTTTTGTGCCCTGCAACAACACTTAGAATTTCAAAATTTAAAGTGTATTTATTTACTTACTCTTTGTCTTCCTGATGATACCTCCATCTTGAACAGAAGTAGTTCTTACATACTTACTCTTGGCATATATATGTTACTCTTCATTTTTGCATTTTGACTATACTTTGAATTGTTGGATGAAAAGGCTTCAACAGTGTGGCCCTTGGCCTAATGTACTAGTCCCCAGTGTGGCCCTCATGGTGATTTGAGTTTGACGCCCCTGCCCTAGCTTGTGATAAGAAATAGAATGACTCTGTTTCGACTTTGAGACGTTTCCTATCTGTTTATGCCAAATTCTTATTTTAGCAAATGCAAGGAGTTATGGGATACACAGCATAAGTGAATAGGAATATGGTTTGGGCCAGTTTAGGCTATATCACTGTTAAAGTATTTGCGATGAATATTATTGGTGCTTAATGCACAATGATCATAGAAACTGGAAGGGACCATAAGAGGTCATCGAGTCTAGTCCCCTGTACTCATGGCAAGACCAAGTACCCTCAAACCATCCCTGACAGGTGCTTGTCTAATCTGCTCTTAAATACTTCTTTATATATAGATATATAAAAATTCCCCTCTCACATGGTCTACTGTTGTAGTAGCATTCTATCAATTCCAGGTTCTTTTGTCTCATCCATGCATGGTTTGTTCCAGTAGCCCACTTATCATCAGATTGTCCTGGCTCCCCAACATCTGGCACAGACCTTGTTAATCCAGGCGACATCCAAGCTGGCATGACTCTCCTAGTTCATGTCACTCTCATATTTGAGGTAGGCAAGTGAGGCATTAGGGGGTCTTTTATCCAAGGACCCCTACTGGGAAGGTAGACAGGTTCCCACCAGGATTGGCACCCCAGTCTCCTGTATTAAAGGGCATCACTCTTAACCACTACACTATCCAGTCACCATCATACATATACATAGATATAGATATAGATAATAAGATGAGATGGATGGATGCTAACCAGCGTACACTATTGAGTTAACACCACTTCAAAGGTCAGTGCTTATGAAAAGGGTCTCGTTTGGCACTCTTCCTCCTCTTCATGTGTCCAAATGAGCTATGCTCACTCAGAGTCCCTTCCAATCCAAGTGATCATTTCTTGCAAAAGGATGATACAGTGTTACAATGACAATTGTTCGAGTACTAATTGCAGCTTACTGATGAAACTGTAATATTTGAAATATTGGGAGAACCCAAATTTACTTAAACTAAACTTATACAGCAAGGGCTGGGGGTGGGAGGTGTTCCAAACTTGGTGCTTGTCTACACAACAGGTTATGTTGGCATAGTTTATATTGCCCCAGGATATGAATAAACCGCCCACAACAGTGATGAAAGTTGCATTGACCTATGCTGTGGTGTGGACACCTCTATGTCAGCAGGAGAGCTACCACCTGCCACGGAGGTGGGTTTATTATGCTAATGGAAGGCTTCACTCCTGCCAGCATAGAACATCTTCACCAAATATGCTGCAGTGATGTGATACAGCGCTTCTACTGTAGACTAATTCTCAGAGCCTTTAAATCGGGCCTGGATGTCTTTCTGAAACAGAGGTCTGAGGTTTCCAAACTGTGGAGCATGCCCCAAGGGGGGCATGGAGAAATAATCAAGAGACATGGTAGGGCCCAGGCCAGCTGCCAATGAGGGGGTCAAGATGGAGTTCTAGCCAGTCCTACTCTGCCCACAGCTCTGCTTTGGCCTCAGCCCCCCAGCTTGGTCAAGGTCCCCAGTGCCTAGCTATAGACCCAACATCTGCTCCAGTCTCTGGTCATGGCACCTGGCCAGCGGCCTTGGCAGCGGGGCCCCCTTCCCCCACCATCATGGATCTGCTCCCTGAATTGGCCTCCCCCAACCCCAACCACAGCCCTCTGACTGTGGCCCCCGTCCCAGCCACAGCTTTGGCGGGGACAGACAGGTGCAAGGGGCATGCCAAGTAAACAGTTTGGGGACCACTGTTTTAAATGATATGCTGTAGTTTAACCACAAGCTACAGGCTTCATGCAGGAGTCACTGGGTGAGGTTTTATGGCATATGCCATAGGTCAGACCACTAGATGATCATAATGGTTCCTTCTGGCATTAAAATCTTTGGGAGCAACTGATTTCTGATTTCTATGTAATTGCAGCGAAGCCGCCCAGGAGATGAGCCAACCATCATTCTCTTTCTGGATGAGAAAATATACTTTCCCAGTGCTTTGCACTACACAGGAAATTGCACCACACTACAGTTCACTGCTTAAACTATCACTTTTCACCAGGGGAACAGACAAAAGGGTAGAATTTACAAGAAATTATTTCCAACTTTGTCTAATAAACAAAGAAGAGCAAAGTCTCCTGCTTGCTTTCCCTTTATTTTCTCTGACAGGAATGCACAAATCAGAAGGGCTGTGACGGGATCATCTGTCTAACTATTCTATCTTCAAAGCATCTGACGAAGTGGGATTTTCTCCCACAAAAGCTCATGTAATAAATAAAATTGTTAGTCTTTAAAAGTGCCACAGGACTCCTTCTTGTTTTGCTGAACTAGACTAACACAGCTACCCCTTTGGAACTTAACTATTCTATGTTTTTCTATCATCATCATATCAGAGCATCATGTGAGCTAAAATAGCTTTAGTCTGTTGCCTAAACTTCCAGTGATAATACATATATAAAAAAAAAATTCCCCTCTCACCCCAATGGGTGGTATGTGTCTTCCTCTGCCAGAGGCCTGGGAGTTTGAGGGTTCTGCGCAGTATCTTAGCTGTTCCTAGCACGGCACTCTTCTGGACAGAGAGCTCTGATGTTGTTCCTGGGATCTTTTGGAGCCACTCTCCCAGCTTCGGAGTCACAGCCCCAAGTGCTCCTACCACCACTGGGACCACTTTGGCCTTCACTTTCCACATCCGTTCTAGTTCCTCTTTCAGGCCCTGGTACTTCTCCAGCTTCTCATACTCCTTCTTCCTGATGTTGCTGTCACTTGGCACTGCTACATCTATCACCAGCGAGAGACACAGAGAGAGAGAATAATATGCATATTATTAAGATGAGATTGATGGATAGATGGATGGATTCTAGCCAGCATATGCTAGCAAGTTAACACTACTTCAAGTTCATCCTTATTCAAGATTATTTTGACCTAATGACTGGTCTGCAGGCCACATGGCATTTTCCTACGAGCTCCCATAATATTACTTTTTGCCCTGTGGTGACCCAACTTCTCAACCTATCACAAGGCCCTTTAGAGGAATTAACAGCAATGCAGAGGATGCTTTTATCTTGTTTCCATATTAGACAAGTTGCAAGGGCTGGCTCCAGAGATCAAGCTGTTGACCCAAATTCTTTACTTCTCTTAGACTCTCAACAACTGTGGCTCACTAGAGAGATCAGCAGCCCCAGAACCTTGGGGAAAGTTACTATGTCAACTTCTTCAGTTTCTTTTCTTTTCAATAAGAACATGGGCTACCATGACCATGCCAGAAGTCTAGATTGCTTTGTTTGTGGTTCTGCTGGTCAGACAACGGCTGTCTCCCTGTCCACCCTTGCAACATAATGATCTGCTTTCAGCTTACCAGAGCTTTGATCTTTGCAGGGGACTTGGGGTTCAAGCCATGTTCTAAGGAGGACAAGAGTGAGAGGGAATCCGATTCGGTGGCAATTATCATTCTGTAGTTCCTGCAAACTGCATCAGGTATGTGCATAGGTGACCAAACAAGACTGCATCTATTTAGCAGTCTTTGTGCTGATGATTTGGGGGCATTTTGCTGGGGAAAGCTTCTCCCATGCTTCTCCAAGGATTGACTGCAATTAAGAAACCTCCAGTGGGGAATGGGAAGCCATGGTTTCCATAGACCCATTAAACGAGCTTGGAGGAATAGCTCTGGCTGAATGAGAGATGGAGCTGGGAAATTTATCCTGGCTCCTCTCTATGCACTTAGTGGCCAAAGGGCAATAGGTCATGCATAGGCATGGTTGCTTGCTGGTTTACAGGTATTTTAGAGAAGGAGGTAGGCCTTGATGGCTGTGTCTAGAGCTACATGGAGATAGCTATTTCCACCATTGGCTATACGCATCAGGCACGCAGACATAGGTGAGATGATGCTTTGCTTGCTTCTTGTCATAGGCTTTTGGCTCCTGATATAAGTACAGATAATATTCTAGAGGTTTTGTGCCAGGTAATTGCTTATATCCTTTTATTTCCCTTTTACCTAGGGACCGTGAGAGTTGTGAACATCTGGATCTGTGGATGCAGCTGCATTCATTGGGAACAGAAGCATGCAGAGAAACAAGGACAAGGCACACAGTGGGATTCAGAGCCTCCAGCTGTCCGATGACAGCAACCACAGGGGACATTATGGAAGCAGCTCATCCCAACATTGCTAGCTTTGGAAGTGATGTCTGGGTTCCACTGGCCCTTATTGTTCACTTTGTGGGCAACAATCGGATTATCTGCACTGGGGTTAGTTTGCAGGTTAGATGTTTGGCTGTCGAGGTGGCATTATCTGGAGTGGACTCTGCCGCTGTGTGGTCTCAAATACTTCCATGAAATGTTAGGTGAGGATGGAATATTATAAATATTGGCATGAGGTGGTGGGGAACGAACACACTCAACATTGCTGCTGTTGGAGAATCTGTGGCTAACTGTTCACTCTAGGCTGCATGCCATATGCAGGTTGCACTGGGTAATAAAGGGAGCTAGGACTGCTATTGGTGAGTCAAATGATGGTGATGGGGATTACTACCAAGTTCAGGCATGGCAGAGGGCCTACTTCCTTCCAAAGGGAAGGGATAAAGGGGGGATTGTATTACCCTTGTCCACTTCTGAGAAGTAGGGCATGGCTGTGCCTCCAGCACTTGGCGTCTATGTGAGATTGCTGGCACTGCATGGAGCTGGGGTGCAGAGCAGCATTTTGCTCTCCACCTAAATTCAATCCACTAATAGAATGGTAGGCAAAGGTCTTAATCATCTGCATCCGTGCTGTAGCTTATTTGGCCTGGTTGCAAAAGGGGATGGACAGCACTTGATAACACAGCATGGCATTCATAGCTTTTAAGGCCAGCCTGACTCCCAGTAGAATGCAGCCATAGAGTTCCCATAATTCCTAGAGCAGATCTTTTAAATATAGATCCAACCTTAATTCAAAAATTCTCAGTGATGGAGAATCCATCTTGGTAAACTGTTCCAGTGGTTAATTACTTCCAGCGTTAACAATTTACACCTTATTTCCAGTCTGAATTTGTCTAGCTTCAACTTCTAGCCATTGGATCATGCTATGCTTTTCTCTCCTAGATAGAAGAGCCCATTAAAATGTGTGCTGCCTCTAGAGACATTTACAGAACGATGATGAAGTCAGCCATGCACCTTCTCTTTGTTAAGCTAAATAGGGTGAACTCTGAGTTTATCACTATACAGCACATTTTCTAATTCTCTCATCATTCTCAGGCCTCTTCTCTGAAACCTCTCCTATTTATCAGTCTTTCTTGATTTGTGGCTGCAGTGTTCCAGCAACAGCTGCACCAGTGCCAAATGCTGAGGTAAAATAACTTCTCTGCTCCTCTGCAAGATTCCCCTGTTTATTCAGCCCAGGATCACATTAGTTCTTTTGGCCACAGGATCCCACTGGGGAGCGCTTGCTCAGCTGATTACCAGCCCTGACCCCCAAATCTCTTTCCAAGTCCCTGCTTCCCAATATAGAGTCCCCTAGCCTTTGAGTACAGCTTACATTCTGTGTTCCTAGATGCATCCATTTAAATTTAGCTACATCATACTGTTTGCATGAACCCAGTTTACCAAATGATCCAGATCACTCTGAATCAGGACCTGCTCTCTTCATTATTTATCATTCCGCAAACTTTGTGTCTTCTGAAAATATTACCAGTGCTGATTTTGTTTTCTTTCAGGTCACTGATTCAAATGTTAAATAGTATAGGGTCAGTAACCAATCACTGAAGGATGCAATGGAGGCACACCTGCTTGATGATGAGTCTCCCTTTATATTACACTGACACCAACACAGCACCAGTACGCTAAACTAACTGCTTTCCACAGAACACACATTTTCCTATATCTCACCCAACTATGGATGGGAGAAAAAACTAAATGGTAGGGTAAAGAATTGCTTCCTGCACAGAAGATGGAATTCCTGTGATGGGCACAGAAGTGCCTTAAAGCAGTTCTCCCTCAGCAGGCTCCTGCCTTACAAGTAGTTACTGCCGACAGTGGAAAACTACATGCCCGTTAGGAAGGTGCTTGGCCCCGGTCTCCTCCACTTGTCCAACCGCTGGCTTCCTTGCCAAACTTTGCTGCCAGTTTTGGACCAGAGGCTCAGCTCTCTGCCTTACTTTTCTGTCCTCCAGCTTTTTCCTCTCACCCTGTCTCTCATGGTATTTAATGTATTTTTTCAAGCCCCAGCTCCTGGAGTCACGTGAATAGAGGAGACTCTCAGCTTCCATTTAAAAAAAAAGAGTAAGTTTCTAGTCCTTGAGCTTGTGAGGAAAAACTTGAAACCATGACCTGAGTGCACCCTAAAGGCTCAGAAAGAGCCCAGTAATAATTACTTCTTTTTAAAGTCTCAAGAGTTTAAAGAAATTCCCATGATTTGGGGGTGGGGGGGCTGAAATGGTTTTTGAATGCTGGGGATTGAAAATACTGATGTCTACATCCTTCTTGCATGTTTAACACTTTATTTGGGTGATGGTGGACCTTAGCACCTTACTGGATGTGCTTAGCACCTATATGGATTGGACCCTGGTTGGGTCCCCCCGCAGAGCAAGGACAATTATTGACTGAATCACTGCAAAGTGAGCCAAACACGAAAGCATTACTTACCCTAGCAAAACTCTCTGGAGTTGAATGCCGAGACACAGTGGCTATCTGCACCTCACACCAAGTCCAAGGTTGCTCCTCAAGTAAAACCCGTTGATTTCAAGGTGAATTTCACCTGAGTAGCCTGGTTATGAAAGATCTAGATCCAGATAGTTACTTATGTGGCCCTCATCACCACATACTTAGAGATTTAAATTTCATTGAAATCAATGGGCATTGGCTGATTAAGTGATGCTGTGACTCTCACCTGAAATTACTTATCCAACAAGCACGCGAGAGGTCTGTGGCTGAGCTGGAAGTAGAACCTAGAGAAGAAGAGCAAACTACCACCCATTACAGACATATTTGACCTGTAGAAGCCTGTCCTCAGGCCCACCAACTTGGCTTGAGCAGAGTGAGGCAGCCACTCCACACATCCAGCCTGCCCCTTCCCCATCGCTTTCCTACCACTTGGCACCCCCCTAACAGGAGTCGCAGCGGCTGCTCCCCGTCATGTGGGCCCAGCAGTGGCAGCACCAAGGATGGAGTATGGACACCACCCTTCTCGCTCCACACGGGCCAGCAGCAATGTCCTGGGGTGGAGCACAGCATGTTCCCCACCACCACATGGGCCCAGTGGGGTCCTGGTTGAATACGGTGGCTACCCACCCTCCCAGCCCCATGCCTTCCCCCAGCTGTCGCCCTCCACATGTGGCCTGCCATACCTCAGATGCAGCCCTCAGCCCCAAAAGTTTGCCCAACCTGATCTGGAGCCCTAAACTCAGAGCTTTTTGTTTGTTCAATTACATCCGCAGCAAACAAACATCCTCACCCCACCTGGGGAAAAATGAAGATTTTAAAAGAATGATTTCCAAGTTGCAAAGCCAAGCACTCAGATATTAGGAAGTGCTGGACTTCAAGGTGTTCACACCAACTTACCTCAGGTCTCCTGGGGCATGGCTCATTTAACGTCTTCTTTACCTCCCTCCCTCCTCTGCTCCCATCCACCTCCCAATCCCACCTGCCTCCCACCCCCATCTATCTCTCTCCTCTCTGCTATTAGCCACCCATCACATTTGCTTGCTGCCCGCTCTGCTTGTATCCACCCTCTTACCTGTTTGGCTTCCCTATCTGCTCCTATCCAGCCAACCACCCAGCTCCCTCCCCTTCGCTCTGGCTTTTCTCTCCCCATCACCATCTTGTCAGGCTCCTGAGATTCACCCGCCCCTTCCATATTCCTCCCCACACTGCATAACAAGCAGGCTGTCTCCACCGTCTCCTGCCCACAGGACAAGGCACAGCAAACTATTTCCATGCTCTCAGCTCTAGTATCCAGTGTAAATTGCAAAGGGACCTCCACTCAGCTGCTTCCAGCCCGGGCTGCAGCATGCTCTCTGAGGATGGAGCCTGCCCAGTGAGGACAAAACTTTTGGAAAGTTTAGCTACTCAGCTCTAGCAAGTCTCTACTGAGCATGTGCAAAAAGAGATTCCTTTGGAGGCTTATAACTTGATCAAATCTTCACAGAAAGAGCACAAGGCAGACCTTTAGCACCAGTGGAGCCCAGCTTTCTCTGTGATATTTCATGTCCTGACTCCAAAGTATTAGGTTGCTACAGCTTCTCATCAAACTGGTTGCAAAAAATTAACACAGGCAAATTATGTATTCCCTACCTCTCCTTCCCCTCCAGACTTGTTCTTAGAAATGGCTCAGACATTTGGCTAATCTTTCCTTAAAATTTCAGCCCAGGGTTGACCCCTGGCATGGAAAATTTCCACTTCAGCAGCTTCCATTTGGCAAAGTTATAAGCAACTGAAACCAGGGTCTTATAATAGGAAATGTTGGGCAACCTTAATGAGTGCCTGTAATAAAGTCACCACAATGTGGGCCATCAACAGGTTTTTTTCTGAACCATGCAGCTTCCAGTTCCCAGCACTGGCCTCTGCCACTGGAGCTACAGGACTAATTAATTGAGATAAGGAAATTCATTGAGGGTCCACCTTCTGTCTCTGCCCTGGCTCCCAAGCAGCATGGATCTTGAGCAGTGGTTTTCAAAATTTTTTCATCAGGACCTAGTTGAAAAAAATCATTTATGCCTGGGATGCAACAATAATATATTTGAACAATGTATACCCATCTTTTGGCAGCAGCTTCAGCAGGTGCCGTGACTCCGTACCTGAGAGTCTGTGACCCAGTCCTGGGTCCTGACCCATGGGTTGAAAACCACTGATCTAGAGGCTGTGACTACCCTGGTTCTTCACCATTATGGAGCTCTCTGACCTGTGGGTGCAGGATGGGGCAATACGAGATGTGTCATCTGTGCATCATTCACTCGTCCCTCACTGGTCTTGTTTTCCCCCTGCGTCTGCACCCAGGGGACACTGAAGAGCCCACCAGGGTGTTGAATTTTCTTTAGAGGGGAGTCCTAGGGGCAACTCTAGGTAGTGGCCCTTCTCCCTCTCCTTTCCAAAGATTTCAGGATTTCATGCAGCTATGATAGGGTTACACTGGACTCTCACAAACAGGTTGGAAAAATCATGTAACTAGTCCCCTGTCCACTATGATGCATGTGAGAAGTCTAAGGCTGAGAGTGGACAAAAAAGCTACAGCACTTAGCACTGGCTACAATTTAATGTCTCAGGTAGCTCAGGTTGCTTTGTCTTCCTTTCTTTAGCAGCAGCAGTCACTCATTGCTGAGTTTCTCAGTTTTATCTCACAAGGTCCTCTGACCTGCCTCAGCCAAGGCAGGCAAGCAGTTGGTGGAGCTGGGCCTGGGACAGCCCTGACAGGTGGTGGGGAGGGAGTGCCCAACTCTGCACTAAGCTCTGCTCCTGGCCTGGCCATGCCCTTTGCCCCCCATGCCTGACTCGATCCACAGCCATGGTGCCCAGCCTTGGCATCTCGCCCCCACCTCGGCCTCCCATCATGGCACGAGGCGCTGATTTCCAGCCTTAGTCCCCAGCTCTGAGTGCAGCCCCATGGCTGTGGTCCTGCTCCTGACATAGCCCCATTTCCAGCCCCAGCTGTGTGTGTGTTGGGGGTGGTGGTCGCAGACAGGGACAAGGGGTGGGTGCATGAGTAAAAGGATTGGGGATCATTGATCTAAAAACTACAAGTTCACCTTAGCAATACTGGACTGCTCTAAGTAGCACCGGCAAGCAAGCAGCCCCCAACAGGCCCCAAGATTGAGGGACCACAGAGGTGACAAAAAGCCATCTTTGACTCCACTTTGGGTCTTGGGCGTCATGCAGTTTAACTGGCTCTGTGAGTCTAGAGCACTGCTCCTAGTCTAATCCTCCATCCACATTTGTAGAGGGATATTACTGCTGCTCAATTTGTGTCTGAAAATTCCAGTCTGAGCACCACTTCAAAATTATACTAAATGTGGATCTCTTCATTTAGTTACATTAGTAATGTTTTGTAGCACTCCTGCATTGCGTTACCGTCTCAAAAGAGATTGCATGTGGTTTAAAATGCGCTGTAATAACAAGGAAATCATGTTTCGTACTTTATGTTACTGATTTGAAATATTCTATTCTTAACCACATTGCAATCATTTTAAATAATTACTTAGCTCATTTTTCTATACGGGTTTGGTAATTCATAATTGTCTCCGAGCTGAGAAAATGTTTCCTTTAAGAAGGTTAAACAAAGAGTTTATTGACATTAGTGAAGATTGGTTAAAGAAAACATTATTAAATAAAAGGAGCTTTATTTAAACACTAAATGAATCATTTAAAGGCAAATTAGAGGTCGTAACTCCTCCTAAATAAATAATGTTAAACAATAATTAGATACCCATTTTAGATTACAGGCAAGCACTTGGGTTCAGTGGGCTGAAAAACAAGTTTCTTCTCATCTCTTTAAATTTGTTCAATATCCATAATTAAAGCAAATCACTGGCCTGCATACATTTTTCATTCCAAGATTAAAAAAAGATTCCGTTTGTAACTGTATGTCATATTTGCCATTAGATGATAAAACATCTTTAAAGCTTCACTTTCATATAAACAGAAGAAAAGATGTGAGCATCCGGAGAGCTCTCCTACAGTGGAAATCGATTCTCCTAAGCTAGTGGTTACAGTTATCAATCTTATCAAATGGGCCAGTGCATGAGTGCCCTTAACCACTTTCATTTGTATGATCTCTCTTTGCCGGTGTTAACCTTTCAGACATTACAGAATTTACAATATGCACTCGCTAGGCTATAATTACACTCTCTACTCTTTCCCTTTCATTAGCACGCTTAGTCATCTCTTAAGTGCCAGATAAAATTAAAAGAAACAGTCTTTCTTATTTCATTAGAGTATTATTTTTTTAGGCTGCAAGTACCATGTTGCAATTGCCTATGAGTATTAACAAACCTTCCCCTATCATCCTGTTTCAAAGAGGTGGTTTGGATAGGGAATCACACAGCAGAAGCACGTCTCTGTCCTGCTGGGTTTGCACTAGGTCTTCTCAAAACGATGATGGCTGTTGAGTGTTGACAGGTACCTTACCACTGGACTCCAGAGTTTTCAGTGGGTGTTCCCAACTCTGGTGCCAGCAATCTCAATCAAACCACTGGGAAATTTTGTTTATAGTGCCAAAAGCGTTAAGGGGGTTAGATGAATGAAATTTGATGTTAGTGTTGATGATAAATAGTGACAACACACAAAGCTACCTCAGCATAAATGGGAACATCGAAAAGTGTAGTCGATTCACTTTTGGTGAAGGGATTGTTCTATAAGGAAAAAAGAGGCAACTCGGGAAAGGCTACAGGTTCTAGAATAATTTTCTCAAGTCTATTGTTTGCAGTCAATAATTCAGTTTTACATGAGAATTGTTAGCCTGCTGTTAGATTTACTATATTTGATTGCAAAGAGAGTTAATGTCAACATAATAATTCCTCTACCATAGAAATAATCCTTATTTTATCAATAGAACATTACATGAAGTGCTATCTCATGGATGATTATTATCAATAATTGTACAAACTGTGTTGTCTTAATTCAAGTTGTTTCCATACCTTGATTGCATACAGTACCTATTTTACTCTGGGTTTTTTTTTGTTAGTGATATAAAGGTGTATACAATTTACCATTATAATATTGTATATCAAGAGGGTCTTTTTTTCCCTCCTGGTAATGCAATTAAATTCTTATTAAAATGGCTGAGACCAGAGCTGTTGATAACCAACATATACCACGTCAGAAGCACATCCACTTCACAACAGAAAAATCCAATACTGTAGATTTCAGTTCAAATCCAACATGTTCAGAAGAATAACCTCACAGCGCAAAGTTGCCTTGCACAGTCCCGATACCTCTCATTAGTGGAAAACACAAAGGAACAGAACAGGACTTTCCTGATTATTTTAATGTTTTTTCCCTTAGCCACCACATTTACACACAAAAAGAAAGGCACTTTGTGATTAAGGTTAATCAAGTTTCAGTACAATTTTTTACAAACTGGAATCGCACTAATCTTTTTTTTCTTGCTCTAATGTGTGGCTGTTGAAATCCTCAGCTGTGATAAATTAAGCTACTTATTAATCTAATTATCGTACATTCATCCTAGAAACTTTCATGTGACTTGAAAAGGCTATTCAACCTTTTCCCTCCCCTCCCAGAAAGGGCTCAACCTTGCACCAATTAAGATCATTCTGAAGTAATGCTTTAAAAAAGCTTTCTTTAATCACCCAGTGGAACATAGGCTGATGGTAAGCAAACGCAAAGCAATGAGAAAAGTTTATGTTACCTTCAGCTTTGTAAATTTCAGGTTGAGCGAAGATATTCCTCTCTCTCTTTTTTTTTTTTTTTGCCAAAAATCCACCTAATTTTGTAGCAAATAAAGTTGCCAATGAACCTGCCTCCATTCTTCTACTCTACTAAGGCAACAATGTATAAAGTGGCTCGAATAAACCACAAGAGGTCAAATCCAACCTTTAGTGTAGTGGACATATTTTGACTCCCAGCACCTTCCAGATTTGATAAGGTTCATCTTATGACTTATCCATTGATATTAAAATGTCTCAATCCTAATGCAGGTTCAATCTGGGATTAAAATATAAGAAATATATTGTAAAATATATCATATCTTAAGCATCCATTCTTTGCCAGATGCCTTCATTATTTTTTTCTTAAAAATCACATAAATGGAGCTATTTTACATTCAAATTAAACTAGGTATTAATTTGAATGCAAAGTAGCTCAGTTTGTGCATGTAGTTTCAATGACAGGTTTACCCTAAGATAGAATTTATGAACAACCCAATATGGGGGAAGTCTGCTATGTTGTCACCCACTCTCCATGCCTAGCAAACTTGCTAACTGTGAATAGTTTTTGAAGTGAAGATTAAAAGAGTTGAATTATAAAGTATAATTACATTTTATTGAAACTCTAGAAATCAGAAAAAAATTCAGCAGGAAACTTTTAGTGAAACATGATGTGTTGTCATTATCATTAAAAGATAAAAGTTCCATACTGTTTTTATCTGTTTATTTGGAAGAAATCCAGCCTTTGCAGTTATGCAGGAAACAAAAAACTGGAATGCAGGAGTAATTATTAAAACTGTGTGATTTGTTATCTCAGCTACTGTCTTTCCAAATGGTAATGCGATATCAGCAGCTGCAGACGGTCGCTGATTTCCTCTATTAGTAAACAAGTGCTTTGGAGACCCGTGTGAGGCACTTTAAGCCCACAACTCCCCGAAGTGCTGTCAGGCTTAACTACTAATCCATGGTATTTCAGAGCACTGGAAATTCATCTTTATAAAACCTGAACAAAAAAGGGAAAAAGCCTGGAGGGCATGAGCTCCCTCTGGTGAGACAAATGACATGTTCATTTATTAATGAAACAATAACCCTGGAAAGAGGATCAAAGCACATTCCATCCTCACTTTACAATCCCCAATTTTCTCAGGCCATACCATTTAATTGAGCCATGACAAAGGAATACTTAATTGTTGCATTAAAGTTTGAAGAAGCGACTTCTTCAGAATCAACGTTCATTTCTGGATTATTACAGTATAATGTAGCTGGCTTGTAGCTAGTGGAATTTTATTTTCTCCACTTGCAGGGCTTTTTGCTATAGAGAGTTTTTTTAAGGGCCTCTTATCCGTAATCAAGCACGTTCTCTCCCATAATGTAACGACGGCTTTCCAATAGTCTCTGAAAGTTGCTTTATGAAACCTCAGTTGTGGGCCTAGTGCGGTGTCCCAACCATCGTGGTTAGTGGAAATGCAACAGTGGACAACTGCAACAGAAAGAGAAACTGAATGGGAACAGTGCCCTGGAAAGGGAAAGGAAATGACTGGTCTTTTGCCTTTTACCTCCAATGTAAAGGAACAACCAATTTCTGGAGCCAGCCTTGTTGCACACTCCTTACTAACTCTATGGTTTCAAAGACAATGTCAACCAAAAGAAAGTCATCCTCTTCTTTGAATGGATCTTTTCAGAAGGCTGGTGCCCCAGCAGCCTTCCTTGGGAGCACAGATCTCAGTATTCATGCATTTAGTTATGAACCGCACCCACAGGCTCTTAGCCAAGATGATCAGGGACATAGCCCTCTGCTCCAGGTGCTCTTAAACCTCCAAATGCCAGAGGCTGAGACTGGATTACAAGGACTGGATCATTCGCAAGTGTCTTGTTCTGTTCATTCCCTCTGAAGCACCTGGCACAGGCCGCTGTCGGAAGACAGGACACTGGGCTAGATGAACCATTGGTCTGATCCACTTTGTTCTTCTTATGTTCAGACTTCAGTAAGACTACTCGCAGGCTTAAAGTGATGCATGTATTTAATCACCTTCCTGAATCAGGGCCAGAATCAGATGGTAGAAGAAGCAGCACTCAGCTGGGCATCCATAAATCATTTTGCAGATGCAAAAGGGAGGCCATTCTTCTTAAAACTTACCTCTGCCTCTGAATTTTAAATCAATCTCAGCTCATTCCCAGGCCTAGTTTGATCTATTCTTCTTAAATAACACTCCTGACTTAGCCAGTCCTGTGTAAATTTTATGCAGTCTTCTGCTTTCCTGATTTTTAAACTCTCTCTCTTTAAAAAGCTCACTAGAAGCTGCAACACACACTTTTTTAAACTGATTTCTTATGAGGTTAAAGGAAAAACTCCTGTTCTCACTTAAACAGTTAGTACCTGTATGGTCACATATCAAACTTACCACACAGGTCTTTTCTAATTGTGTTTGAGACCCTGTGTATTTCCTAAGGACACGACAAATTGAAATGCTGGAAATCAAAAGCTTTCCAAAAAGTCCGGGGTAAGTACTCAGAAATGAATGAATGCATTATTTGTCTCTTCAGTTGCATGCTGTGTTTAGTATGTCTCATCATATACATATTGCTTGTTTTTCATGACATGCTTTCAAAGTTCCCATTGATGATTAATTTTGTGTAAATAAGCTTGGCAGAATTTGGCTTTTTAAATATAATTTCAACAGATAATATTAAGGTTTATTTTAAGCATTTCCCCTGCTTTCATCTATGTAAATTGGGGGTGGGGTGGGGATCAGAGAATATTTACTTAATGACCAGAGGCTGTGAGATTCAGAAAGTTAAAGCTTTATAAATGTGAAAACACAAATTGATGACATCCCATGTCAAAATACACAAAGTGAACTGCCTCAAGTCAAACTCTAACAAAGTTCTTTAGCAGCATTTTTTTAACTTTCCCTAACTGTAAATTTAAATTATTATTGATGGAAACAATTTTTTGTCAGTTTATGTGTGTATGGTGAAATCGACTTTTACTGATATTTACTGATAAAATCTAATTCTTGCAAGCCTATGTATTAGTAACATTTAATGAGTCCATGTTCAATGGAACTTGGGGATGTCGTTCTTTCTTACCTTGTTCTATTTTTAGAAACTTTCATTTTCTGGATGCAAGTAAAATAAGATGTTAAAATGGAAACTTGGCACTTGCACCTGCTTAAATGAACATACTTAAATTAGACAATGTAATTCTCTAATGAAGTGGGTAGTAACAATTATAGTACTTTGCATTTACATGGGAGCCATTATTTCAGGATTTCAAAGCACTTTACAAACACCAGTTACAAGGTACACCTTGTTTGTGTAAAGTGGGACAGAGAGAAGTCTCTTATCTAAGGACAGGCAGTGACCAGGAAAGCTGCTAATGGAACTCAGAAATTATGGTTTCAAACTCCAGGCGCTAACCATTAGACTGCATGCATTCCTAGTCTAAGGGCTCACTACTTCCCATCACTTTCCCAATGTGAAGAGAGGCAGGGGGAGCCCCAATGCTTGGGGGAGAAGCGGGAAAGTATGCCATGGTGTCACCTCAAGATGGCCAGCAAGAAGAGGAAAGTGTTGGGAGAAGACACACTCTATGGCCTAGTTTACACTTATCATGAAATTTGGCCGCAGTGGATTAGAGTTATGCAAGCTGCATAGAGTAACTTGCGTCAACTTCATTATTTCTTTTTTAAACAGTGTCTTCATGGTGCTCCACTGATCGGAAGTTTGTTTCCAGCAATGCAGAGCTACACCATTTGAGGGGGTGGTTTTCATGCATTGATTTCTGGTGACTTCTGCATTTGATTGAGTGTGTCTTTGCTGATGCTTAACTGAATGTAAAAAATCAATCCTACACTGTTGGCGGTGCCACCAGAAGTGTAAACATAGCTTATGTATCATATTCCAACTGAACTTGATAAATAATGATGGCTAAATTGTGCTGAGAACATTATTGCTGCCTTGCACCTCACTCCTCCCTGCTCCCAAGAGCTCTGGCAGATCACTGATGTGGTAGGCCTGTCAATGAAGCATGCCACTCTTTTAAGATATGCCAGTGCTGTGTGGGGAATAGGAAGAAAGGAACAGTGTGGGTCTAATGGGGGACAGAGAGTGCAGATGGCAGATCTTGGATCTGTGTAATACTTGTAGATCATATCATTTTTAATTCCATTGTTGGCTTGCCAGACTGAGGGGATAAGATGGTGGACCAGTGGATCTCAAAGGGTATCACATCTCTTCCATGCATCTTTTCCCATTCAGTCTGTTTTTTCCTGGTAAGAGAGCTTTGAGTCTTGATAAAGAAAACAATATTTTGGAGGACCAACCACAAATGCCACCTTCATTAACATTTGGCCTAGCATAGGTAAGTGCTCCTAGGCCACTCCAGACATTTTGCACATCTAGTATAGTCCTCATTCCCTTTCTGTTTCTTAAACACCTTGTCAATGTCATGGCCGGCTCTCAGGGGATTCTGGGATAGGCTGATCCCCACCCCAATGGCTTCTAACGCTTCCCCAGAGCTGGAGATGCAGATACTATTGCACTGTCCCTCTAACCTGGGGAAACTCCTGAGAGAATGAGATTTTAAGAGAGCACCCAGCATGAATTTAGCAAAGGCCAGCAAGCAGAGTCAAATTTCATCATGGGAACAGCAGCAAAAGGAGGAGGCAAGGTGGCAAGGTGGCATTGTGGCAAGCAAAGAAGGAAAAGGACCCTAGAAGGGGAGGATAGAAAATCACAGTCACTGGGTCTAACCTAGGTATATCAGCCAAAGAGCTGAGTGTGCTGAGAAGAAAAAGATCAAGGCAGGATATTAGGTCTGGGATATGAGGTGGTGGTGGGGAAGAGTCTGGTTTAACTAGGTAGTGTGGTTGAAGAGGAAAAGACAAGAGACAGAGCACTGAATGAATGGAGGGGGGAAGATATCAGCTTGGATAAGTTCAGAAAACTTTGGTAAGTAAGTACCCAAACTTTGGGATTTTGTTCAGCAAAGAGAACCAACCCATGGAAGTTCTTCCAACCACTCCTCTTTGTAACACTGGCCAGCGTAGCGGGCTGGGCAGCTGCACTCCGGACTCTGCATGGAGCTGTGCTCCCTAGCGTATCAACTCTAGCCACTGTCCTTTGTGGAGCTACTAGGACTGAGAGGGGAGCCAGGCTGATTCAGCCTTGCCCTCAGCAGAGCACAGTGACGATGGGGAGTGAGGAAGAGGCTCCACATACCCATCTTGCTTACTCACCCAAATGGGAACATGCCACAATCTAGCCTGAACTGTTGAAAAGGAAAAATGACTAGAAAAGGGCAGTGATGTACTGAGGGAGAAGGCGGGAGGGGGTCATGCCCCCACATGCTGACTGGAGCAGGTGCCAGCTGGGCTCTCGGATGAGGAGCTGCCCCTTGCTGACATCCCCAGTGGCTGAGCCAACCCAGCTCCTCCACTTCTTGTCCCTTTTGCCCTCACTTTGGGCACAAGGGGGGAGCCGTGGGGTTCCCAGCTGCTCAAGATCCAGTCAGTGGAAGGCAAGGCACTGAGACAAAGCCCACCATGTCCCCATCCCTCTCTGCTGCTGCGTGTCCCCCTCATACTTACATTCACACCTTCGCCACCCACCCATCTCTGTTGGTGGCTCTAGCATCCTGTGATGGAGGTGGTCTGCAGGCCAATTTCCCACTCTTCCCCATTCCTGATCCTTGCTGCCCCATAGCAGAAGGGAAGTGGGGGACAGGGGGAAATGGGCCTGAAGATCCCTTCCCCCCGTAGAACATGGGGGGAAGCACAAATGTAAGCATTGGTTCCCGGGGGCCAGAGACCCACCAGTACACCACTGGAGCAGTCAGTCTGCTTTCATTCATACCTAGGCCTGGGTTTCAGTGATGTGCAGAACAACACAGAAGGCCCGATGGACCCACAGGGTTCTGCAGCAGAACAGCTGCGCTGTGATAATCAATAAATTACTTATCTCTTATTTTTATTTTAAGCTATTTAGCAAGAAAATGAAGTGTTCAATAACAGCCAAGATGGAAGGAGATAATCCACGACTGGCCGTGACTTCAACAGGAGCAGGACTGAGCAGGAGACAAACCAGGCATGCAGTCTGGCAAACTCTTGCTCACACAGTCAGGTCTTCTGATTTCAATGGATCCAAAATCTCGGCAGGATTGGACCCTTTATCTCTTACCTATCTCACGTGTATGATTCAATATGGAAACAGATGCCAAAACAAACTCCAATTCTGTAAGTTCCCCCTCTTCAAAGCATCTGATGAAGTGGGATGTTCTCCCACGAAAGCTCATGCGATAAATAAATTTGTTAGTCTTTAAGTGCTGCAAGACTACTTGGTTTTTTTGCTTTACTAGACTGCCCCTTTGGAATTTGGATCCATATTGTAGGTGACACTGAGTCTGGGTAAAAAAAAAGCATATCTTATTAAACTGAAAAAGGATCCACATTGTCTGTTACTTTAAAAGGAGAAAGCAACAGTCTTTGTGGCCTTTTTTTAGTCTGGAAAATTGCTGTTTGCACAGGACCAAATTCTGCTCTCAGACAGTAACGCTTGACTCCAAGTGGGTTAATCTCACTATAAGGCTAACTACATCAGCTCACACTCCCTGGACACGAGGGTCCATTCACTTCAAAGTTGGTTGCCCTCACACATCTGATGGCAGAATCTGGCCCTATGGCATTAGTGAGACATTGTTTATAAAGGGTTGTCCCACTGGTATCAATGTGCATTGAATCAGGCCAGTTAAACACCTAGGGGTATGTCTACTCTGAAAAGTTTTTTTGAAATAAGGAGGCTTATTTTGAAAAAAACTTTTTCCCTGTCTGTGCAGGCATTTTGTTATTTTGAAATAAGTGCTTCGTTATTTCAGAAAAAATGAAGCACTATTTTGAAATAATTAAACCTGCTTTTATTTCAAAAGAGCAATTCTTTTGAAATAGTTATTTCAAAAAAAGTCATCCAGGCTGTGGAATTGGCTTTTTTCAAAATAATAGCCCTATACTTTTCCCTGCCTTCCCCTATTTTAAAATAGAGAGTCTACTGAAGACTCTCTATTTCAAAAATAATAATTCCTACCTTATTTTGAAATAGAGAGTCTTCACTAGACTCCTATTTTGAAATAATAAATTCAAAATAATGCTATTTCAAAATAATTATTTCAAAATAAATTCAAAATAGTTATTTCGAAATAACTATTTCACAATATCTTTGTCAGTGTAGACATAGCCCTATACACTACAATGGCCCTTGATAAGGATCTTGATAAGGACTTCCATGTAGACATGGTGGTGAGCCTGGCTCCTAGAGTATAATCAACAATGTTAGCCTGAGTAAATTAATACCAAACCAGACCATAAAGTTATTCTTTCATTTTCACCACAGAACCAACTTATCCATTGAGTGGTTATGTATGAACCGTTCTCAGTCAACCTACTTCATTTAACAACAAAAAGGTGAAGGGGTGACTTGATTACAGGCTATGTCTATGCAGAATACATACTTAATAATCTAGCAGAAAAAGATATAGCAAGTTGCAATGGCTAAAAGTTGATGCTAGAATCAGACTAATTCAGACTTGAAATAAGTTTTGTGTTTTTAACAGTGAGAGTTACTAAGTGTCAGAACAATTTACCGAGAGCTGTGGTGGATTTTCCACCACTGACATTTTTTTAAATCAGGATGGGCTGTTTTACCAAAAGCTCTGCTCTAGGAATTGTTCTGGGAATGTTCTCTGGTCTGTGTTATACAGGAGGTCATCGCAGATGATCACAGGGGTTTCTTCTGGCCTTGGAACATATGAATCTATGAAATCTGTAGATGGGACTTGGTCAGATTGCCCTCATTTAATTTGGAGTGGCAGGAGAATTAGTAACTTTTATTTATGAGAATTGATCCTTTACAACAGTTGTTAGGAAGGTTTGCTTTATTCATTTCTTCTGGGTGAAGTTCAGAGCACCACCTGAAAACCGTTGTTCAGTCATTGGGTTTTTTGTGGGTGCAGAGAATGGGGTTGGTAGACAATAAAATCTACTCCGATAACTGTCATCAGAGCATGGAGATGCTCGCATTGGCAGCTTTGTTAGCCTATGATTGGAATAGAAATTGCATCCCTTTATGCTGCTTGCACAGATCTGGTGACCCTAGTGTCCCTAGTGTCCCTGAGCTGATGTGCCCTTACACACACAAGCCTATGCAGAAATTTCCACTGTGTAGGCCCCTCCAGACCATTGCAAATCCCACCTTCCATCAACTCATGAAATGAAAAGACATGTTTGGCACTGCTCTGTCTCTTGTACACCCAGCTCCAGCTAGATGCTGGATAGAAGGCATAGGACCACATCTAGATAGGAAACCATTTGCAGGTGCCCACTGGAGGGAAAGGAGTACAGGCAGAATGGCTTTTCAGGAAACCCAGTAAGCACGAGAGTGCACTTTTCCTTACCCAAAAGGGTTTGGAATTTGACAGAATGGGGGTGAGCAATGGAGGCACCCACGACCAAAGAAAGAGCCCTCTTTCATGGATTCAACTCATCTTTGAAGAATTGGGGCCTAAGTGATTTCATTTAAGGCCACATTGGGAGTCTTTGGCAAGGTAGGAATTGAACCTAAATACTCTGAATCTTAACTGCAAGGCCATCCTATTTTAAGACTGTAGCATACTAAACTTGGGCAATTTTTGGTTGCAAATCGTGATATAATTATTTCTGGGTGAATTGTTTGGTCAGCTGGATCTCCTGGAAAAAGTGAAGAGTGACCAATGGCATCATTATTTAGTGAAGTATACAGACAGAAAAACAAAACTTCCACATTAATGGATGTGGGACTAGGAAAAGGTTTTGGAATTCTAGAAAAAAAATTCTTGTATGAATTTCCGATAATAAACGGAACTGGGTTAGCTGACTCCAAGAAGGAATATTTAATTATCCTTGCCACCATTATGAGGAACTTCTGCCACTCTTCAGGTTATTATACAGTAAATAACCGGTTTTCTAAAGGACAGAACTGTTTTAATTATATGACAATGAATGCATAATTATTATGTTTGTTAGGAATGAATCACAAGACAACAGACTTGATATTGCTGCTCTAGTTAGTGCATCTTAATTACTTTTTCATTTATTTTGCATATAAAAGCTATTTGCTAATTGTCTTTGCTGTAAATATGCAAAATATAATTAGTCATTCATAATTCTTTATGTGTTATCTAACTGTACATTTGTTACTGAGGAACATATATTAAAGTTTGAATATTTAATGGGCTTTTGTGGCATAGAATATTTTTGTACAAAGTTTTAAAGAAATATTAGAGACAGAATTCAAACTTCCTTTTAACCCTCTTCCCCGTGCAAACTAAGTTCCTTATAAAGACAAGATATTGATAAATTTAAAGCTAAAGGAAACCCATTTCTATTTTCTAAATAGGCAACATAAATGCACAGCTGATGAGATGAAATGTCTCATGGTCTCAGACTTAAACTAGACAGATTATACCCTGTTAAAAGTAATTCAGGATGCTGCCTGCAATGTATTTTAAATCATAACCATAGAACAGTAAATGCATGAAAATCATACAGAAAAATTCAAAATCTAGAGTGGAATTATTTTCAGTGTGTGCATTTTAATGTGATAATAGCATCAAGCATTAAAAAATTCTGACGAGGACAGAGTATTTCCTAATATGAATGATAGAAAGCGGTTATAATTTCTGTCCCATACATGCAGTTTGTTATAAATCTAATAAGCATTCTCTTGCATGGAAACAAAGAAGCTAAAACTTGGTGTCTTCATTTTCTTCACTCTTATGTTTTGGCACTTGTTAGCTATCACCTTCATTTGCATTATTTGCCCTGAAATGGAATTTCGGGTTCACCTGAAACACTATGGATTTCTTTCATATAAAGGCTAGGGCCAGTTTTATCTATAATTAACACTCAATAAGGCCTAGAGTCCCTAGGAATGTTTTACATTGTGATTAGATGCATTACAGAGATTGACTGTTTAAAATGGGCCGTGTGTTTCTGAAAGTTGAATTAAAGAACAGGTCTCAAGAACCTCAACAGATAATTATATATTATCTTTTCACTTGTCTCCATGAAATGCTTGCCCGTTCATTCTGCTGATGCATGTCACATTCTACATTTTTTCATCTCAAACATTTGATTTACTATCCAGTTGTACTGTTAATCCGATGTCATGACACTCCTATTCACTTCTGCTTTTCAACTGAAAGCAGCTTCCTATGAAGATAAAGCTAGGTAAAATCTATTGTAAAGGAAAGAATAACTTGAATGCGGCTATCATATCGAAAAGAAAACACACTTCTCCACTCGTCACCCTTTAGACATCCTGAATTCTTTCCTTAATGATGAAGTCAAATAGAATAGCCACTGAGAATACAACCCTTGGTTATTTTTTTTTCCTCAGAAGTAATCCCGCTCTGTAATTCTGTAATTGTTCTTATTTACATTGGGTAAATCTTTTAAAACTAACACATATAGAAACACAGTGACAGTAGGTATGAATTAGAAAAGAACCAGCTAACATGCTTTAGTAAATTGTGATATGAATAAATCATACATATCCCTACTTATCAAACAAGTATTTAGAAGCAAATTTAAATAATGCTATTTAATGCTAGCACTTGCATAAAACCCATAACTGTCAGTTACATTTTTTTTCAAGCAGATGACTGCTTGAGCTATAGATTAAAAAATAAAGAGTACATTTTATATTTCTAGGATAGCAAAGAAAGAAATCCAAGCTATCACCAACACTTCAAGTGACATACAATGGACACACAGAGGCTACAGGAATGGTATTTAACCTACCAAAACCCCAAGCTGAAGTCCTGATGTTCCATATCCCAGATGAGGTTATGTTTGACTTAAAAGGAAAATGTTACATAGAACAGACATCATCGGAATGGACAATCTGCAAAACCAGAAAGATTTCCTGGATGCCATTAACTGCAGTTATGCCATAAATTCATCTTCCTGATTATTTACATACATAGAATGGGTGTCCAGCACCAAATGTACTGAGGATAGCTTAAATATTCTTCTACCCATTCATACCTCCATAGCAATACACCAAATTGCCATTGCTTCCCCAATGAGTGCAAGCAGAACATTAGTCATTTGTGTTTAGAAGCAATCAAAGACACAAGAAGCATCAAGACTGAAAGTTGCCATTTATTGGCAATATAACATTCTTTTGTCTGGAAGAGAACTGATTAAAATGGAAAACCAGAATTTTGACTTTGGTAGTAAAGCTTTTGGATTGCTATCTTTGCCACTTTAGAAGAGGTTTGAGTGGATGGGCATTTTCGATTGTTTTTAAAAAGTATTCCTTAGCATGCTCTTGTTTTACAAAGAATTGTATCAAAAGAACCATGTGGCACTAGGAATGTTTTACAGGATAAAATTCTAAAGATGATTCAGTTCAGAGTCACCATTGCAGAAATGGTATGTGAAGGATGCATGCTAGAAGCCTGTTATCTAGATTTTTGTCTTGGGAATTTCTAGATTTTTAAGTATTATGCCAGATCCTACATATGATTTTCCAACTCGTACTTTAAACACTATAGCTCGTGAGTAGCACTGAGGCAGTCAGTGTGTTAGCAAGCTGGGAAAATGCACCTATTTCTGTGATATGATCATTCTCAAACTGGATCAGGACCCCCACCCCGAACTCCCTTAACTTCAGCCCAGTGAAATGCTCTTAATCTTTACATAATTATTTTATTTTTTTGGAATTTTGTTTTATTCCATTTTCCTGTGGGAAGCCCTGAAAGGAGAGTCATGTTCTACCCCTGGAAGGGGGGCCCTTGAGAAGGCGGATACAGACATAACAGAGCGGCACCTGAGCCAAACCTCAGAGGCCTCATGCAGTAAGTCACAAAAGAGCCCTGCATGGATACAAATACGTGGATCTGTATCCAATCTGCATCTGCAAGAAATGGGCTGCAGATATCCGTGTTGTAGCCGCAGATGGCGATATAATGCGGATATCTGCGGACATCTGCATATTTGCAGGGCTCTAGCTCTGTGAAGATAAAAATATGTGGACCTGTATCCAATCTGCATCTGCAAGAAATGGTCCACGGATGCAGAAGGGCCTGGGTTCAATTCCCAGGGGGTTGGACTTGATGATCTCATGAGGTCCCTTCCAGCCCTATGATTTGATTGATTGATTGATTGATATCCGTGTTGTAGCTGTGGATGCGGATATAATGTAGATATCCACGGATATCTGCATATTTGCAGGGCTCTAGATCACAACACTTGGAGCAGTGGTCCAGACCCTGTCCTGTAGGACAGGAGCTGCCACTGTAGGGTGTTATTCATTTTACAGGATGTGTTTTGTTTTATTTCATGTTACTGAACATTTGAAATGAGCACAGAGCTCTAGTCAGAACTGCAGGATCTAGCTTACTACAAAACTATGGGCCAAAGTTTATAAAATAATTTATAGACACTTTCTTTGTGCAAATGCTCAGTGGAAATCCATGTATCTCCACAGATCCTCCCTCTTTCTAATGTCTATGAAGGGATGATCTTGACCCTTTGGACCTAATTCTACACTCTGTGACCCTGGTTATACTGATGTAGAAGAAGATACGGGCTGGCATAAAAGAAAAAAAAAACAATGGTGAATTGGGTTCAATATCTCAACATATGAATCCAAGAACAGGGTTCATATTTAATCAGACATATTGGACATAGCCCAGCAAACTTTTGCTCATGCAGGTAAATCCTTTGGCCTTAATGACATTATTTAGGTGAGTAACAGATAGCTGGCTAGGACCTTTAATTGTCCTTCCTACACTCCTCCTCCCAAATCCTTGAAAACATATTGACTGGAACTACTAGGCATCTCAGATGAGTTTCTTTAGAAGTCAGGGTTGTATTTTAAACACATCTTCACAGATGTGCAGGTGTGAATCAGGACTTTGCCTCTTCCCTTTCCCCAGAAGCAAAACCCCTGCCACATCTCTGAATCTGAACAACTCTTTGGTAGAAGGGTGGGGAGCAAGAAAGAGAATATGCCTGCCTTCAGGAGAAAATGGAAAGGAAAAAAAAAGAAAAGAAAAAGAAAACACCCAACCCAAACACTTCATCTCATCTGTGTTTGTTTTTGCATGGATCAGTTGTGCAACAAACAAAATTCATTGACAGTTGCTGGCCATGACTCTGCCTGTTTTGAAATACCTTACTCAGGAGAAGTACCACAACTGAACGGACCAATCTCTCACAAAACATCTGCAACCATCTGACCCTGGCCTTAACCTTTAAATCTATCTTTTCATATTCATCTCAAAAGACCTTGTCAATGGCCAAGGAGACTCAAGAAAAGGATTCTTCAACAAACAAAAAAAGATACAGAGGAAATTCAACCCAGATTAGGTGGCAGAAGATAATACAGTTTGCTCATTTCTATTCTGCTGCTCAAACTGGAGTTGAATTCATTTTCACTTTATCTTTATTCATGTTATTTAAACATAACATTCATTAGGATTGTGAACTGCAACAGATAGAAGAGAACAAAACTAGACGCCAAATTTGTTGGGCATCTGTTCCCACTAGAGACGGCCCTCTGCCAAATCTACATCATGTCATTTTTTTCCCCCTGAATTCATTTCAAAGTCAATCCATCAGTTTATGAAACTGTTTGATCAAACTTGTCATTAACCAAGTGAAACATTTAATTTGTATTAACAAAAATAGGACAAATCATTAGCATGGCGATTAACTGTTTCACTGTTTTATTGTCCTTATTTACCAAATCTGTTTAACAGAGATAGGGGATTTTTTATTCCCTTTGTTGAGAGGGCTAAAAATATTTTTAAAAATATTTGGGAACAGATCTGATGCTGATGAGAGGAAATGTCACACTGACGTCATTGGGGATATAGTCAATAAATATTTAGTGTCTTCAGCTCATCAACAACACTCAACCAGACCCGAATTTAATGTATAATTTAGTGTGTGTTTTAATAAAGTGAAATGGACAAACCTTTTTAATCATCAGAATAACTATAAGAAAATACACAAGGAAATGACTTATAGTTATGAAAGATTATTTTTCCCCACTGGTGACTCAAATCCTCTAATGGTTGCCAGTTGTTTTACTAACTTCCGAAAGATTATTTTTAAAAATTAAATCCCACTTAGTTATATATATTTTTATATATATTGTCTTCAGAATAATTGTTGACAAAATATACAGATTATGAACTGTGACCATGTTATTCTGTTTGGTTTTCTGCTGCTCCCCACATTCAGCTTTTTCATGCAATTGCCTCCCATGACCTTGTTGGTCACTTGTCTGCATCGCTATGACAATTTGTTAATGAACTGTTTTTGTTTTTAATTGCTTACTTAATTATGGAGCACTAACATAATAGCATTTCTAATTTGTACCATAATTGTATGCAGAGATGAAATGTTGGTGTCTGTCATATTGCATTCTTATAATCATCTCTTGTTCATGGGGAATTTCTAAAGCGATATGCTCTCTGCTAGCAAGATGACTTTTATAAGCTATTTAAGAGACATTTCTGTCAATATCATAATATACGAAACCCATCTCAATCATGGAGATAGTATCTGTAAAAATGCCAACATCCATAAAAACGTTTGACTTATTGCAGATCTGCAAAAACAAAACATCACTGGTTCATTTTTGTACTGAAATATAAACACCGGCTTTTCCCCCTTTTTGCCAAGAAAATATTTCATTAGCTGGGGACACTTTTAGACTAAAAGTTAATTAGAAGTCATTCAGGGATGCGTCACTAGCGGCATTTATGTCATAATCGATCAGTCTGATCTCTGTGTTAAAGAATTACCAGTGATTAAATTGGTGCATTTCAGTATTTAGAATGGAACTTATATATTTAAAGAAAGATTGATGGAGAAAAAAAAAAGCTGTGTCGATCTAATTTTTTCTCTCCCTTTTCCCAATGGGATCAGCATCAAAAAAGTTTATGGTTATAGGACTAAGATTTATGCAAAGTGAAACAGAAGGACATTAAGCTCATAGAATATCTCTGAAATATTCCTGAGGAGTAATGCAGTGAAACAACCATCAGTCTATATCTTTGCCAATGATCCTTATTTTATGGGGAGCCCAAACAGAAAAATATGCTCAATGCAAAACATTAGTTATGGGCCCAAGAGCATAGTTCAAACATGTGTTGCTGATTTATGTTCCCAAAAATACCAGTATTGGCCTGTTTCATTGTTATCTACACAAAGAACTGAGCCCTAAAATCCTTTACTCAACTAAATTCTTAATAAGTAAACTGAGACTAACCCTCTAATACCAGATTTGTTAAACAACATGATTTAGGTCCTCGCTATTCATGCACCTTGTACAACTAAAATGACTGTTAAAGCTAGAATCATGAAAGAGTCATTTTATGTAGCTGCTAAATTCCTCTCAAATCTCCTTGCAACTTAACGAGTAAAGAAAGCTCAATGTGTAATGCCAGCTAATGTGGTTTATGCTAGAAAATAGTATCAACCTATCTTTGTAGCTTATCTAAGCCAGGATAATACTTTTAGCCTTTATAGTAGACCCAACTCCATTTTTTCAACTCTTGACTATGTATTTCCTGAAATCCTTTTCCAAAGAGTTAAATTGGATGTGAAATCTGTACTAGGCTATGGAGCGCTCTTTGTTCTAAGACTAGCCAGCAAAGCTTTGCTTCTGTATCACTTTCATTACGTTCTGATTGAGCTTGACAGTGTGACAGGAAAGCAAAGAGAAGCAATTCCAAACTGAATGAGAGTCTTTTTCAGCCATGCAACAGACTCCTCCTTAGCCCCTGAGAAAAAGAGGTAACAGATGCCGACAGCAAGCCTCCCTAACAAAGTCCTAACTTTGATGCAGACAGAAGAAAAAAATGTAAGAGATTGCCTCACTTCAGAAAACCTTGAATGGAACACAAAGGATGGGGGGGGTGGGATATCATGGGGCTGGAAATGGCTGGGAGAGGGATGAAGCTACAGTACTTTCAGGAAATATTTTATAGTAGAGGTTTCAGATCTTTATAATCTGCCATTCTAGCGATGTGTGCAATTGGAAGAAGTGACTTCAATGAAGTGGTGGGAAAGCAGAAACTTTTCAGCTCTACAGAGAATCTGCTGTTCCAGCAGAAGCAGGTACGTCCCATGCCTCTCCTTCTGAAAGTGATGTTACAGACATAAAAACAAATGGGCCAAGGTCAGTGTAGCTGGGAAGGGTCAAGGGAAGCACAGAATCATTCCTCATGGAGAAGAAAACCCAGTGTTTCTGTTCTTATTTCAATCTGAAAAGATCTTATACGATCCCAGTTTTGTCATTCTCTCTTACAGACCACATTATTTGCCATGCTCAATGAAACACAGCCTACCAAGGAGCATGTCTTCAACTATACCTGTGTCCTTGAAAGAGGTTGCTATAAAGAGTGACATGAAAGGTACAAAGACAAGACTTTTGATTGTTTCAAGCCTGATCCTGTCTTTATCAGAACATCCCAACAGCATTGGCACCTTACGTTTTCTTTAACGATGTGACACCAGTGCATTCACTCAAGGAAATTCAATATTAAGGTGGCCTAGCTCTAAGTCTTCCTCATGAATCTTGGTTCTCTAACATATACTGTATTGTGGATCATGTTAGGTACTGATTTCCCAACCATGTGGCAGTGAGATGAAATAACCAAGTGGTAGAGATGTGCCTAAAGATGAATCTGCAGGTTACCTCAAGCCATGAGTGGAAACTGTATGTTGTCTTCTGAGGGATACACCCAGTAGGTTGAATTATATAGGACGGAGTGCCAGGTGAAATGTGGAATTTTCTTCTTTCATCAGTCTGGATTACACTTCTAACTTACATGTGTTTCCATGGTGGAGGGAGGGCTAGGAAAAAGTTGCTTGTCTCTTCTTTTTTCTCACATGTTAGTTTCAAGTAAAAGAAAAAGAACAAATATTCCCTCAGCGAGCTGGATTAGAGATGATAGGACACAGTGTTAACAGCTCTATATAGACTTTTTAAAAATTGGACAATGTTACTGGCTTAGTGGATTGGTGTAGTCTATTCTTCAAATAGATATTTGCAGAAGTGTTAAAATACGACTAACTGACCAACACATTATTAAAGCTAATCCAGCGAAAGCATTCAAAATTCATAGCTCGCTTACATAAGACACTAAAACCTAATACATTTCCTTAAGGAGTAATTATAATCGCCTGTGTCAATATTGCTTTGGCATATGAACATTAAAATAGCCAAATGCAATAGTCCGTGTTTATGGGTTAATGGCATGCAAAATTTCAGTTGAATATTTAAATTGAGAATTTTTCCTCTTTAGTAACTGCAGAATTTGAGATGACTAATTTAATTATTTTGCACCTGCAATTTAATACACAGCCAATTATTTGATTTTCTCAAATACCGTAAAAACGGATTTGCTCCAAGACTTAGACTTTGTTTGCTAAATTTCAGGCCTGGAGTATGCATATTTTATGGCTGAGTTTTAGAAAAAAACAACTAAAAATAGAAGTTATAATAGAAACACTGTCAGATTTAACTATGGTGGTGTTATGGTAGTATGAATGGTGGCGCTATAATTATAGTTTGAAAAGCAATTAAGATAAAGTGCAGTACAAAGAGATGAGCCAACTATCAAGAGAATATATCCTAAGCAAAATAAATCCTAACGTCAAGCTAAACGATTTTATGGTGGTCCGTGAAACTCCAGGCTTCATTAAATACATACACACACCCAAACAAGACACATATTTTAACTTCCCTTGGGTTCCATATAGTTACAGTAGTTTTAAATTGTCTACAGACATACACGCACATTATAAATTGTTGTTTACACACATATATACACACAGTACTTTATATATGCATATCTGATAGACTATGGCGTGTGTTTGTGTATATATACCTATATTTATCTTCTGTATCATTCATCAACATATACACACTAGAGAGAAACAAAATATGTACATTTCATCTCACAATTCAGTTTTATATTCACCCTTTATTGTTTTATGTTCTGCACTAGTTTCAGTTGCCGACCCTAAAGGAAAACTCCGAGGGTATGCCTACACTGGAGTCATAGGCTGACTTAACCTTCCTTAAGTTGACGTAAGGAAAGCTCTGTCCACACTGGGAATTTATTAAGTTGACTTATGCACTTTCTTAAGTTGACTTAATAACACCACTTCTTAAGGTTGACCTATGGCTTAAATCGATCTTATTAAGTTGACTTAAGTCAGTGTAGATGGGACATAGCCCTTAAGTCGACCTTATTAAGTCAACTTAGGGGCTATGCCCTGTCCACACTGGCTTAAGTCGACTTAATAAAGTCGGTTTAAGCGTTAAGTCGACTTAGCAGCTGCCAGTGTGGATGTGGGCAGTCTACAGGAGTTTGGAATGTGGACACTCTAAGTCGACTTAACAAGGTTAACTTTAAGTTAACTTAAAGCTGACATTGTAAGTTGACTTAACAGAGCATCCAGTGTAGACACACCCCGATAGCGTTTAACAAAAAATATTATCTTTTGTATGAGTTTACTGAATCTATAGAAGCTCTATAGGATTTATTTTTAATAGCTTAGCTATATAATTCTAAAGATAGTTTTAAAAAATCCCATTGAACAAATATAATTTTCTTTTGAATTCTACAGGCTTTTAGAGTAATTTCAATAGCACACGACTGGGTTTATTTGTATTCAATTTGATAGGATGTTACCATAAGGGAATAAAACCAGAGTTAACTAATGCTTTGCCTTAACACATAAGTAGTTCTGAACCAATTAAATCAACCAACAAATCTTACACATGAAACATTAGACAAGAATGAAGTGTCTGCAATTAGCAAATAGCTTTGATGTTACTAAACAGCTATCTCTGTGCATCACCAGTACCATGAGTTTAAGTCCCAGATGAGGCTGCTGTTCGAGACATGCTGAATGTAAATGTTTCAAGTATGTATGTTTCCAGGCAGCTGAGGCTTCAAGCAACAGTGATGCTGGATTCAGAAAGATGGAAAAACAGACTCTACTTCCTATTGCCAGCAAAAGGTGTCCGTTTGCTTTAGCCCAAGATGGATAAAAACTAGAAGGAACCAGCTCAGTGATGATGCAGAAGAAGGTTCATTAGTTAATAGCCTTTAAAAATAGAGATGTTCTTCAAAAACGAGAAAACAATAGTCTGAATAATAGGCCAGATCCTTCACTGTGTATATAACAGACCAGCCAGCTCCACTAATTTCAAGTAAATGAAAAGTGGAGTCTGGCAGTGTTGTGAAACTTCAGGTCATGCATCTGTGCAACCGTGATGCTGGGAATCTGATACTTGGGAGTTTTAGCCACTTTTACGGGGATAAGCAGTTCTGGCAATGAGGAGATGTCTGATGGGGGATGGGGGAGTTACTGGTGATTGCTCATCTTCATGTGCAAATGCTAAAATACTTTCATGGCCAGGTGGTGTGAAAAAACACCTCGCTGAATTACAGCTGGTGGGAATGTCAGCAAAAATGTCCTGAAAGGAGAGCACAATGGGGAAATTTGCAGATTGAATGTAAAAAGACACCTACCCCAGGATGCCGACAGGAGACATTGGTTCATAATGCCCATCAAATAAGCGCTATCACTTAAAGACCTTACCGGTACTCAGACTGCAAGCTTTTGGGGGCAGGGAGTGTCTTTTAGCGCTGTGTTTGAACAATATTTAGGACAATGAGGTCCTAGGCCTTTCCTCAGGCTCCTAGGTGTGTCTCCAGGGAAATGCTAATACAGAACTAGGGGTGGTGGTGAGTGGGGGTGGGGAAGAATAAATATCCCAACTTTTTTAAGGATGTGGGGTCAAAAAATGAACATGCCCACTTTTTATTTTAACAATGCACTTTAAATGGGATGAATTTAATAAATAATAAAAACAAACAGCCATTTTACTCATGAAAAATATCCTTTCTGAAATTTCATGAATGACTAAAATTAATTATTCACAAAGAGAAATCTTGTATTTTCTCGAGCCTATACTGGTGATTTTCATTCAAGGCAAATCCAACTAAAAGAACAGGTGCACAAAAACCTTCTTTTACAGTATACCTGAACTTGTTCTGTGATCACATCAGCAATTAATTCTTTGCGTTTCATGCAACAGTCATCTGAAGATCTTAATGTAGCTGACAAATGTGAATTAATTAAGCATTACAACAGTCCTGGTGAAGTAGATCTCAGCATGCATATTTTGTAGAAGGGAAAAACAAGGCAAAGAGCCATTAGGTGACTTCCCAGTTACCTGTCCTAGTTCATGGCCATGGATGTCAGTCATAGCAATTTTGCTCTCTGCAAGAGAAAAGGAACAAGACATTCACATATGCACTCCCTCACCCTCATGCCTTCTCCTGAATCTGCATGTGCTCTACTACAGCTCTCCTTTTATTTTTCTCAGTAATTTTACCAGTTAAAATGAGAAACAAAGACCAACCAACCAACCAACCAAAAACAAAACAAACAAACAAACAAAAAAAAGGCCACACCTAAACAATTTGGACTGATTAAAAACAAATGAAGAGGCAGAATGTAAAGTGACAGGTTAAGGGCTGTGAATTGCTTTGAAATGTACAGACAAAAAGCACTATATCAGAGCTAGATATTATTATTATTATTTTGAAGATAGGCAAATATGTATACACACACACATATTTCTTCCAAGTTCCCGTCGACTTGAGGCCGAAGAGTTGGAGCCTCAGCGGTCCAAAGTACAAATGCAAACAAACTACCTGAACTGATGGGTATGAAAAAATTCCAACTGCATCTGTCTCCTGAATGGCTATTTCTACTAAAACCACAGCAATGACAAAAGCACCTAGTTAAATTACCTGCCCTTATCTGCAAAAATGACCTTCCCTGCACATCAGAGTAACCGAAGAACTTCCTGGAAAAGCTGCCTCAGTAGAGCAAGAGGAGATCTACATGAAGAGCTGACATGCTACATCCCTCGGGGACCTAGCGCAGTGGTTTTCAAAATTTTTTTCTCGGGACCCAGGTGAAAAAAAATTGCTTATGCCCTTGACCGAGCAATTACATCAGGGGTGGCTAAACTTATGGAACTCAGGAGCCACTCAAGTTGATTATTAAATCTTCAAGATCCACACTGGGGCCTACAGCCATATACTTTTACCTACTAAATTGATTTGCTGATGCTCTTCCACAAGCCACACTTTTTCATTCAAGAGCCACATGTGGCTCCCGAGCCAGAGTTTGGCCACTCCTGAATTACATCTTTCAGCAATCGATTCCAGTCTTTTGGTGGCAGCAGCAGATGGTTCTGTGACCCAGTACCTGAGGATGTGCAATCCAGTACTGGGTCCCGACCCTAAGTTTGAAAACCACTGAACGTATAAACTGGTGTGTTAAAAGAAAATTGTGGGGCCCAAACCTGTTCCTACTGGAGTCAACGGCAACATTTCCATGGATTTCAATTAACACTCATAATTTTTTGCTGTACTTAACAACTACAGGCCTTGATCCAACACTTAGACCCAATTGTGCAGGGTCCAAAGCACACCTAGGAGAAGGATCAGCCATTTTCATAGCTCACCAAGTCAACCAGAAATGTGCAGGAAGATAATGTGGATCCTATTATGCCAGTTTCATTGTAAATTCCTCCTGGGGTGAATGCAGGGTGGGGATGTATTTTATTCTAGCTGTACAAAGTACCAGGACAGTGTGATTTGGTGGCTAGACTACTGGACTCAGAAGTCCTAACTGCTATTCCAGGCTCGAGCACAGGTCTTCTGGATAATGTTGGGCAAGTCCCTGAAGCTTGATGTGCCTCAACTTCCCCATCTGTAAAATGGGGATAATGACTCAGCTCCTTGATAAAGCATTTTGAGAACTCTGGATGGTAAAATATCGTTATTTTAGGTAGGATTAATAATAAACACACATTTAAGGCCTTCAACCCAACTTAACTTTAAACTTTTTAACTTTAAACGTGAACTTTAACCCTGCCACTCTGCTAATAGATCATAGCTGTGAATGTTTCCCTGCTAACACTTAGCAGGTGGAAAATTGGGCTGACACAGGATCTCGAACTCTGCTCATGAATGTGAATGGGATCAGCCAATGGTAATCGAGGGAGTGCATGGCCCAGGGTTTAAGAACATAAGAGTGGCTGTACTGGGTCAGACCAATGGTTCATCTAGCCCGATGCATTCAGAGGAATGAATGGAACAGGCTATTGATTGATCTGTCCTCTGTCATTCACCTTCAGCTTCTGGCAATCAGAGGCCAGGTACACCTTGACCCTGACCATCTTGGCTAATGGCCACTGATGGGCCGATCCTTCAGGTCCCTTACAAAGGTAAGTGACAGAAGGCCGGAGAATCTCAAGTGATGGTGCATGAAGCCTGCTAGGATGTCACCATTAGCATAACACAGGTTATGCATGATGCTTACAAAGGCCCCCCTTGTGCCATTAAAGCACCAGTCAGCTGGGTGACAGGGTGGTGCTGCATGCACCAGCCTTCTGCCACACACAGGAGCTCCCCCAGGATTCACTCACACCTCCTTCAGGGCCAGCAGCTGTCATGTCCCCACCTTCTTTGAGTAGATCTTGGCGGTATCCAGGTACAGCCTTTGCGCTCACAGGAGCTGGCTGGTGTTGATGCTTTGCCTCAGATGGGGACAAGAAGCAGGACAAGCGACTGCAGTGGGAGCATTTGAAAAACATGCAAGGATGTCCTGCAAGAGGACAGCTTTCTGGTCCTGGCTCTTTCTACCACAGACTTCCTGTGTGACATAGGACAAGCGAGTGAATGTCCCTGCACCACAGCATCTGTAAGAGGGGGATAATTCAATTCCATTCCCCTCACCAACCTTTGTGCGTGTTCTGTCTCTTTGGATTGCAAGGTTATGTGGAATGAGCAGGGCATGTGAGGGAGCTGCCTGCCAGAGATGTGAAGCCAGACACAGGCTTGCTCAGTGACCCAATTAGAGACACTGGCCTGATGGAGAGAGAGCCCCTCAAGCTGCTGGTTCCTTAAAAGAGAATGGAAGCCGTTCTTGAAAGGGGGGCTGTCTCTGAGATGGCTATGAGGGCATCATCTCCAAGTAGGGGAGCTACAAGCCAGCTCCTCTGAAGGACTGAGGAAAGGACCTTAGTGAAGGAAGCCTTTCCTTTCATCTGCCCAAGGGCTGAGGTAAGAACCAAGCCTTGGAATGGATTTGGGGCTTTGAGGCTCCCTTTTGTGTCGATTGTGTCTGGATAAACCAGGCCCAGGAAGGGTGGCTGCAGTTAGGTGAGCAGCACATGGAGTATGTGCAAAGGGACTGGAGGAGGGAAAGCACAGAGCAGGGTGGTGCAGGGGAATCCCACTCAGAGGCTATGTCTACACTAGAGGGCTCAATTAAGCAGGCTTAACAAGGTCTACTTTAAGTTGGCTTAAAGTAGACCTTATCAAGCGCGCGTAGAGAGTCCACTCTCAAATGCCAGGAGACTGCCCATGTTCACACTGGCGACTGCTAAGTCACCTTAGGAATGGTGCATTGTGGGTAGCTGACCCACAGTGCACCACAGAAAGAAGGGCCCCTCTCTCCCAGCCACTCCTTCACAACAGGAAGGAAGGAAGTGAGCACACCAGCCCGTTCTACAGCTCACCAACACCTGGTGAGTCAGAGCAACCTGCCTGTGGACAAGTGAGGGGATGATGCCCTCTGGAAGATGGCAACCCCAGACTCCTACCACTCTGATGCCCACCTGTTCCAGATTGGAAAGGTCACTGTGGGGGCCATCCTGAGGCTGAGCCTCCTAAGCACCGTTACCACCCCCACCCATCCATTTCTGCCCCTGCACCCCCTCCCCACTTGTCTCCTTCACTATGCCCTCAAGGCAGGAGCCCTCACCAGCAGCTGTACCAGGGGTCTGGTACAATGTCCCCTCACCTGTGTCTTCCTCAGCTGAGAAAGCCTCCTCTTTTGTCCCTGAGGTTGGCACTGGGGCAGGGAACAGCTCCAGGGTGGCACTGCCCAGGGCCGCCATGGTGCCCTGTGCCAGGGTGCTAATGCCTCCCCCGGCTGAGCACCACATCCTTATCCACTGAGCCCTCCTCCTGGTCATCGTTACGGGAGGGAGGATCAGCAGAGTCGAGGGTGTGGGCTGGCTGTGTGTCCATCTCCTTCTTTAAGTCAACCTAAGGAAAGCTCTGTCCACACTGGAAATTTATTAAGTCAACTTAAGCGCTTCCTTAAGTCAACTTAATTATACCACCTCTTAAGGTCAATTTAACACTTAAGTCAACCTTATTAAGTCAGCTTAAGGGCTATGCCCTGGCTACACTGGCTCATGTCAACTTAATAAGGTTGATTTAAGCGTTAAGTTTACCTAGCAGCTGCCAGTGTGCACGTGGGCAATCTACAGGAGTATGGAATGTGGATGCTCTAAGTTGACTTAACAAGGTTGACTTTAAGTTGACTTAACAGAGCCTCCAGTGTAGACATACCCACAATGACTCAGGTCTGAGCCCCATCCTTTTGTAGTGTGGACATGGCTCAAACTTCAGACCCAAGCCAGTATGGACATGGTAGCACAGCTGTGAAACCCAGACTAGCAACTGTAAGCCTGGGTTTATGATGCAGTGTAGACGGTCAAAAGAAACAGCAGATCCACAAGCCCAAGTGCCACTGAATGCATGTAAATGGACCTAAATGCTTAAGGAATGCACAAGGCTCTCATCACTATAGAAAACACAGAAGAGAAGAAACAGATTTTTTTTTTAAAGACTAGCTATGGAATGTGATGCCTCATTAGTTAACATCAAAAATTCTTCAGAAATGATCAGTTTTAACTCATTCCCGATGAAATTAAATTCATACATGCATGGAATGACATTTGGGTATCCACAAAAAATCAGTGCGCAATTAAAGAGAAGCCAAACACCATTAAAAATAGAAATGTACCGGGAGTCGAGCTGAATTCCACCTGTTCATTCCAGATGTTTGTCTGCTTCAACACATCTAAAGACTCTATAAATGGAGCTAACGATACTTCAGAATACCTAAAGACTGGAACAGGCATTATATAAAACTGAAGCAAGTCACACATCGTTGGATAACATGATGGTAAAAACAACACAAGAGCCAACACTGTGTTTGTGGTGAACTACATCAGCAGTTGATTAAGGGAGCTGTTTTTGAATCCCAGCTAAGCACAGAGAAAACAGCAAATGTAGTGTGAAAATGAAAATAGCTGCTCTAAACAAGAAATCAAAAACTCATGCTAATGTAGCCTTTATAACATACTGCACCTCCACACATCTTCTGTTTGTATCCATACTCTACACACACCTTTGTGAACAGGTAGGCTTAGGAAGCATGCCTTTTCTTTTAGAACTGTCATGTCCTTTAATTTCCTAGTAAATGCATTTATATATTTAGAAACTCTGTACATAGATCGCTTAACTGTCCATCACCTATGAGCCTGGTGGCACTGCAAAACTAAGTTATAAAAACCACACACTTTCCATTACACATAAAAAGGCTATTAAGTTGTTCTGATTTAGGCCACGCCCTTCCACCAACCAACAGGACCTACAGGAACCCACCCACCCCTATTTGAGGAAAAGGCCAATAAAAAAAAGATGCCTCTTGCATCATCCTGTAAATTGTGCTCAGATAGGGATTCTGATTGGTCAGAAGAGGACTTGAGTTTTAAATCCAGGAACTCTACTGAGAATAAACAAGAGTCCTGTGGCACTTAAAGACTAACAGATTTATTTAATGCATGAGCTTTCATGGGAGAAAATTCCACTTCGTCAGCCATTCTGAAATGGGGTAACTTACAGAATAGGAGGAAATAAATGCAGGGAAGTGTAAGTCATGGGAACAGATCACACTAACAGCAAATCAAAGCAGCTCTTAAGATTCAAACACTGGGGACCAGCATATAGAGCAGGGGTGGCCAAACATATGGAACTGAAGAGCCATACAAGTTGATTGTTAAAACTTCGAGATCCGTGGAGAAGCATATAGTCATATACTTTTACCCATTCCAAAATTACTAAGTTTAAAATTCATTGCACTCTTTTTATGGTAAAAAGAGGGCAAATATTGAGCCTGATAATGTCAGATACTGATAATTACTTCAGGTTACCATGAAAATTAGATCTATACCAGGCGTGGCCAAACTGCAGCTCAGGAGCCACATGCAGCTCTTGAGTGAAAAATTGTGGCTCCCAGAAGAACGTCAGCAAATCAGTTTAGGAAAGCAGCCCCAGCCTAGGAGTTCAGGAGGGGGTCGGGACGGTGGGGTGAAGCGCAACATGGTCAGGGATGGCAGAAGTGCAGCATGACTGGGATTTTAAAAAACTCGCCACTAGCCTGCAGTCTTCTACACTGAGCAGCTGCTAAGTTTTTACTGTGTAGGGCTAATTTTTGTGGTAACCTTAAGTAATTATTAGAATCTGACACTAGTAGGATCAATATTTGTCCTCTTTCTATGATAAAATTAAAGTCTGCAATGAATTTTAAACTTAGAGATTTTGGAGTAGGTAAACGTATATGGCTATATGCCTCAATGCGGCTCGCGAAGGTTCAATAATCAATTTGTGTGGCTCTTGAGTTCCCTAAGTTTGGCCACCCCTGGTCTATACAGTGAAACCTTAGCTGTGGTTTGATGTAGAAGACCACAGGCTAGTGGCGAGTTTTTTAAAATCCCGACCATGCTGCGCTTCTCCCCACCATCCCTGACCCCCTCCCGAACCCCCAGGCCCTGATGCTGGTTCCTCCAGGCTGACCCCTGCATGCTCAGGGTGGGAGCATGCTCAGGGCGGGAGATTTAGAACTCCTCGGCTGGGGCTGATTTCCTAAATTGATTTGCTGATGTTCTTTCGGGAGCCGCAATTTTTCATTCAAGAGCTGCATGTGGCTCCTGAGCCACAGTTTGGCCACGCTTGATATAGATGAAGATTAGGTCAAATCATCTGGTCTAATGAGAAGAAAATCCAGAGTCCTTATTTAGCCCTGAAGAAAAGACTGAGAATGTGAAGCCCAATTTTCTCAGCCTTCACCTTAAGGCAAACAGGAAAAGGATGGCAGGGCCGTAACTAGGCTGTCTGGTACCCAGGACAAGCAGCTCAAAAGGTGCCCCCCCCAACCTGGGCCCCGATCTGTCCCAGCCCCAATGCATCCCAGCAGTGGGAAGCCGGATTGGGCCTCAGTACCCTGGCTGGGCAGGTGCCTTCCCCCACTGGCCAGCCAATCACAGTCAGGGCGAGGCGGGGATTTGTCTTTCCCCACCAGCCAGCCAATCACAGCTGCTGGCCAGGGCCAGGCGGGGGGTGGTCCTTTTCTCACCAGCGGCCAAGTGCAGCCAGGCCTGGGCTGGAGGTGCCCTGGCCACTGTTAGCCAGGTGGCAGGGTTAGACACCCCCCCACCTGGCTCTAGCTGTGCTGAACTGGCGGCAGGAAAGCACCCCACACCACCCAGCTCGGCGTGGCTACAGCTGGGCAGGGAGTACCTTCCTGGACTCCCTGAAGAATGTGCCTATAAGGCACAGTCCTCGTTGGGGCCAGGAAGGGTCTACTCTGGCGCCCTGTGAAATTCGTGCCCAGGGCAAAGCTCCATGCGCCCCGCTGTAGTTATGGCCCTGGTTTCTGGCCAATCATAATTGTCATGGCAGGGCCAAAGGGCAATTTAGAAAGTGAAATTCCAGATAGAATCTGGGCAAGATCCTGTAATGTGACTGAGTTGTGGCTGGCACAAATTTTATAAGCCAGGGGTCTCAAACACACAGGCTGTGGGCCACATGAGGCCCCAAAGCTATTTCCTACAGCCTGCAACGACACTATCATTACCAATATTTGCAATATCGTTGTATGATAAGGTTTCAGTGGTGCAGCCCTCATGCTAATGTACTAGTCCTCAGGCAGCCCTCATGGTGATTTGAGTTTGAGACCCCTGCTCTAAGCAGAGCAAAGATGTCTTCAAGCAATCTTTGTGGACCCCTGCTCTCAATCCCTATGACTGACAAAAGCAGCCTCCAGTAATTTGGAGTTCATTAGGAATTCAGGATCAGGTCTTGTATGACACTGCACTTGAAAAGAGTATTCTCTACCTCAAGGCCAAATAAGGTGTTTCCAGGGAAATATTTGCCTCTAGGCACAGGGAGGTTTGTAAAATAGCAGCTTGCTCTCCTACTCCTACTGATCAGAAGAAGGTACGTTCCCTCATCTTCCAAGCATCTGACAAAGTGTGATTTTCTCCCACAAATGCTCATGCAATAGATAAATTGGTTAGTCATTAAAAATACCACAGAACACCTTGTTTGTTTTGCTGAACTAGACTAACACCGTTACCCCTTTGAATCTGTAGAGGTTGAGATAATAGTTCAAAAAGTGTGATGTCTTCTATTAACTTCCTCAGGATGTTAACACCAAAGCTTCCTATGGTTACATTAACTATTTTACTGCTGATCCTCTTTAATGAAGACATCAAGCTAAAGTGGATCTTCACCACCATCTGTTGTGGTAATGGATTGGTATGAGGGAGGTAAGCCACTAGGGTGCTGTTGGGGATGGAGGAATGAGGAATTCAAAATTCTTTCCCCATATTTAGTCATAGCCCTTCACTCCCAGAGGCAGACGGAGACAATCCATCAGATCCCCAGTACTTTTTACACTATGAAGAAAAGGGTGAAGGGAAGATCTTACATTTTTGGTTTTAGATTGTTAGAATTAAACCAATTATTTTCATTCCAAATTGATACAAAGTGAATTTTTTCCTTTCAATTCACTGTCAAAAATGCCTAGCAACAAATTCTTTTAATGTAAATGTTCACAGAATCCCCAAAGTCCTATTTTCAGTCAAAATAAAAATAGGGCTGAAATTTTTTCAGCCAACTCCAATCAACATGTCCACCAGTTTTTAAGCATCGTGGAGTAAGCCCACACAGACATTTCCTGGCAAGGAGATTCAGAGGGGTCACAAGAGAAAACAAGCGCCTCCATGACTTTGATTCTGGGGGCACCAGAGGTCAATGTAACACCTGCACAGCTTAGCTAGCTGTCCCCAGGTCAGGGCAACCTGGCTCAGTGGTCAGAGCCAGTAGTGGGCCCTAGGGTACAGGGCAGCACAGCCTAGCAGTCAGAGTCAGTAATGAGGGGGTGCCCACTATGGGGCACTGTGCCTGGTTGCGGGGGCTCAAGCCCTCCCACTCCATTAAGCCCCAGCTCAGAGCCCTATTGTTGCCAAGGGTCCAGCACCATGTCAGTGGGGATCCACTTTAAAACACACTGGCTTTGATCCTGCACCACCCTTCAGGCCCACTGGTCTATGCTCTATCGGATTGTTACTGAGGTCCTCCCATGGGGCTGCAGGCTGATCATGTTCTCCTATCGCAGCAGTCACCATCCACATCCCCTGGTGGGTCTGGAGTCTGCTGACAGCAATGATCTCTGGATCTCTGGTGGTGGGTGGCTAACAGACCGTGGCTGCTCCAAGGATAGACCTCTGGAGTCGCTCCCTCTCACTGGTGGGGGCTGGGATGGTCCTTGGCAAGGATCCCCCAGTCTACGTCCTTCCTCTTCACTGGTCAGCCCTGAATTAGTTGGGCTTACTCCCTTTTATACAGCAGGTGGCGCAGGCCCAACAACATTTAAGTGGGGTGACTTCTGCTGCCCATAGATTAGGTTGAACTCCTTTAGTGTGGGGTAAGCCCATGCTGTACAATAAACTTGAAAAACAGACATACTCTGAATAATTCACATTAAGTAGAATGTCTTCACCGCTTCTTGGTCATCCTCCACATTCTCCGCACTACAGCAGGCATCAACAAAAGAGAGATGTTCACTTTTTCATCCTGCAGTCAGAAGCTTTTCAAAGTGGTAGAAAGGTTTACTAGAAAACATGGAGCATGTAAGTTATGTAATTACATTATTGACCCAGACGTGGTTCTTGCTTAGTTGTTGTTCTCCCTAAGCCTGAGTACCGCTGCATGTGTTCCTGCAGTTGGGAAGTCAAGACACGAGACTGGCTGCTGCAGAACTTGGATAGCAAGACCAAAACTTGTCTTTCTACGAGTGACCTCAGGATCCTCTAAATCAGTGGCTTCCAACCTGTGGCCTAGAGGCCAAAAGTGGCCCTCAGGGGCTTTTAACGTGGCCCACAGCTCCTCTTCTGCTGACTGCAGAATGGAGCCACTGCCGTAGCATGTTTCTGCAGAGCTAAAAGACCAGTAGAGGCTCCTTGCTGCAGACAAAGGGATAGGAGATCACCGCATCCTTCCCCTTGGCTGCTGCAGGGAGCACAGCAACATGCTCCGCCTAGGTCCATAGGTGCTGGGATCCTTGCTGGAGCCAGAGGGAGGGGAGTGTTGAACATCTGTCCCCCTGGCGACAGAAGGGGGCCACTGTCTATCAACCCAGCTGGAGTGGACAGGGCTACAAGATGTGTGTGGTTTCCCATTGCAGCTAGGGAGATGGGAGATCAGCAAGGAGGCAGATTATTTTTTTGGCGGGGAGGAGGACAGGGGAGCTTCTGGCAGAGGCCAATGGCCCTTTGGGGCCGTAAAAATTATATTTGTGGCCCTTGAGCCAAAAAGGTTGGGAACCACTGCTGTAAATATATTCCACCCATGAGATCGTTTAACCTTTGATTGAGAGGGTGTGGTCTAAACCAAATTGGCTCCATAGCTTAGAATACTTCAGCATTTCCCTGGGAAACAAACACAGTATTTCTTCTTCAAAATGCACATAACAATCTCAGGAGTCCAGAGTTTGCTCCAGAATCTCATGCCTATCCTCCAGGGGTTTTTCACCTTCCCCTGTAGCTCAAAAGTCTTTAATAACTCTGTCATTGGGTTGGAAGTTTCTTACAGGAGTGTGTGGGTAAAGTTCTGTGGCCACGTTGTGTAGGAGACCAGACTAGAAGATCACATTGGTCCCTTCTAACCTCTGCGTCTATGGCTATGTCTATGCTAGCCAATTAGTCCTGACTAAGCAAGATTAGTCCAGACTAATTTAGTCTGGGTATACACTAGGCTTTGCCTAGTTCAAACTCAGAAATTTTTTAATTTGAACTAAGCAAAGTTAGTGAGAACTAATAAACTTGAGTGGTTAGTCCGGACTAATGTTTAGTTCAAACTTTAAGTTCAAACTAGTGCAATGTAGATGTGGACTAATGGCTTAGTTCGAACTTTTTTAGTTCAAACTTAGCCATTAGTTCAAAATAGCTGTGTTTACTACTTCAAACTAAAGAGTTAGTTCAAACTAATAAGTGCGGCTAGTGCAGACTAAAAAGTCGCGGTTAGTTCGAACTAACTGGGAACTGCTTAGTTCAGACTAAGAAAATCTGAACTAAGCTTTGCAATGTAGGTACAGCCTATGAGTCCTTTCCCATTAGATTACCAGAGATCATACTGAACAGATTTGATGCCATCTGCCTTTTATGAAACTCAACAGACTTTCTGATGAACCCATCCATTGGTACGAAATCCATATCTGTTTTCCATTGCTTTCGAGTTTTATTGGAGACATTCCAAGGAGGTCTGAGAAGATCACTCAATGATGTCTCTCTACCTAAATTTCTACCACCGTCATTGCTAAGTGGCTTTGTCAGAACAGAAAAGGCCCAATTGCTCGTGGAACTGGGGAAGTTCTCCTGTGCAGGATGGGACATAGGTGATGGAGACTCTGGCTTCTCTGCCATTCTGTGTTTGTTGATACACACGAGGATTGTGGAGGAAGACAGGGTGGTCAGACATGGAAGAATGGTGCAGCAACCATGAAAGCTACTGTACAATGAGACTAGAAAAGCTGCCAGAAACTACTCCCTAGCCTGGTCTCTGTCAAAGTCTCCACACACAGCCAGTTTGCTCAAACTGTGCACAGGGACCAGGATTTGGGCATTAATTAATAGGATTATTTACTCTGAATTCCTAGTTAAATTTTCTGTGATATATTTTATAAGGGCTCCACACTTTACTTCCCTTCCATGGTATCTAATGTGGTGTCCATACCACCCACCAGCCGTCATCTCTAAGCAGTGCTTATTTTTCCCCACAGACTATAGGGAAAATGTGTAAAAGGTACATATGTTAGAACTAGATGGAAGTGTGTGTGTATGGAGTGGTTTTCCTACTGACAAATATGGCTTCATCAAAACCAAGATTTTTTTGTGGAGAATGTAGTAAAACAAGAGAATGCTAGACATAAAGCTAATATAACAAGCCAAAGATGAGGCCTGAGGTCTGGAAAACTAGGCCAGGTTACAAAGCCACAGTATGGTCAAGGGTGTAAAAAAATTACAGTAGTTGGTAAGAAGTCATGAAAATTAACAGTAGCTGGCTAAAATTCAAATGGACTTTGTGTTTTGCTATTTCAATAAGTTATAAATAAAAAGTACCTAAATATCAAGGTGTAACACTAAATAACAGGGACCATTTGACACCGTCAGTGTCATAACTCTGTGATGAATTAAGATGTTTTAGCTCCAATTTTCCATAGATGGAAATGGGTAGAACTAAATGCCGTCAGAAGTGGCAACTACCTACATTAACAGGGGGCAGAGCAACACCTGTCCATGAAAGTGTATAAACATGGAGGTCAGAAAGAATAGCTTTGTCTGGCCCAGGGGATGATGGTGGTTCTGCCACCAAAGTGCCTTTCCACTGCATCAGGGCACACATATGTAAAGTATATTCACAAATTCTAAGTTGTACTTTTCACCATGCTTCTCTGCAACAAATCTAGTCCAACTGCCTTTGTTCTCAATTGTCCCACGGTTGTGTCAATTCATCCAATCGTAAAAGGGTGTCTTGGGTAACTGTGCAAACTGGAACAGCCCACACATGGGAAGCACATGTATGCAGCCACTAATTAACAACCCATCAGTTACCCATCTGATGAACTACAGACTGACAACAGGGACATCTCAAGTGTGAAAAGCAGTGACCACACAAACCATTCTCTCTCAAACTTTTGAATTGTTTTATTTGAATATTATAACACATTGCTTCAAAAATAATCACCGTTTCTCTCTGTAACTGATATTGACCTTGAGTTTGCATTTCATTGCCTAGGTGGCTTTCTAAAAGAATAAAGAAAACATTATTACCCTATGTGCTTGTGGATACACTAATTCCCTTATGGGAATTATGGGCCTGTCCATACCCATATTTTTAGTACAAATTCTTGTCCTTCATATAAAGAGCTATTGCTCCCATAGCTAGTGTTCCCTCTAATTTTTCATAGGCTGGGTGTGCAAAAAATTTCTTTTGTGTAAATTTTCAGAAACAGTAGCCAAATCTGTGCGCACTCCAGTGAGTGTGGTCAAACATCTGGTGAATCAAATTATAATCCATCTCTTATTTATGAGTAGAAATTAAAAAGTATTAGCACAGTTGAATTTTTTTGTGTGTGCTTTATTTTGTTGTGTGCATGGATTTCACGACCTGTGTGCGCATGCACACGTGCACAGCTTAGCAGGAGCATAGCCCATCACACCCTGAAAAGAGCACACACTGTGATAGTATTAATCTAATTGTAGCCCCTTCCTGGGGCAACACCATATGATAAACTGTCACCTACATTTTTGGCTGTTCCTCAGGTTTTCCTCCATCCCACTGCAAGACCCTGGATCTGCCACCCTGTTACAAGCTTATCTTTAGTAATGCAAGATCCAGAAAGCTCTGCACAGAGGCTATGTCCACATGTAGACACTTATTTTAAATAAGTTAATTCAAAATAAGTTAATTCAAAGTAAAATTGTTATTTTTGAATTAACTTAAATCAAAATAAGCAGAAACCTCAAATCGAAATAGCAAGTCTGGAGACAGGACTTGCTATTTGGAATCAAGAGGGGGCAGCATGGGAGATGTGAAAACATGGCTCCCAGCAAGGCCATGTTGCCAGCCAATATACAGAAAAAGGAAGGCATCCTGGGAAAGAGAAGGGCAAAAGTGTTAAATCAAAATAATGGTTATTTCAAAATAACACATCCAAACGGCATTATTTCAAAATAATGGCTATTTTGATTTCAGCCTAGGTTTTACTATTTCGAAATAAGGTTCATTATTTCAAAATGATGGGGCTCATCATTTCAAAGGAACAAAACGCCATTTGTACATGACAACTTTTAAATCGAAGCAACAGTTGTTGTTTTGTTTTAAAAGCATCGTGTGGACATAGCCAGAGTGCCCAGCTCCTAGCCAGAGATCATATGGAGCCCTCAGCATAGGTCCAGAATTATCCTTCTCATGAGGAGCTTATATAAACCATGCAGGAAAATCTATCCAAGTCATTCCATCTAGCACTGGAGCATATGAATTCCAAAGGACTCCTGGCGCTGATGCTATTATCTGCACCTGTGATGCTTTTAGACCGACAGGCCCTAGGACTAGTGATATTTTTTGCCTCTAAAGAGCTTTAGCTTCACAAGTTCCCCAGCTCTGGCAGCTCAGTCTGTGCCCACAGATCTCAGAAATTTGGCAGGACCAGAGGGCACGGTCAGAGCCAAGAGCCTGTGCAGCTATTCTGGTCTGCAGCATCAAATGGCCAAAGATTCATAAATTCTAGGGACAGATGGGACCTCTGTGATCAAGCTTGGGTCTGACCATTGGCGTAACACAAGGCATAGAACATCCCCAAAATAATTCCTGTGATCTCAATGGCTTTCTTGGGTTCTATGGAATTTATAAATATCTAGAATACTTGAGTTTCTAATTCACAAGCTCTCGTGAGCTGCAGGCATGGAGCCTGGGAAGATCTCAGAAGTTCAGATATTCATAGAAGTGTCTCCAGAATTAACCATCCCACCCTCCAATGCTACCCAATGGTACTGGCTGTCCCTGGTATGTTTACTTGGCGGACAAAACCCTCTGGCCTCAGTCGAGCTGTCAGCAGTAGCTCAGTAGCATGCATATCAACTGTGGCATAGACCATTACAAAGTTGAGAACACACCCTAAATCAATTGTGAATTCTGTGCTTAGATTTCATTTACCAAGTATTAGGTATGAACTCTTCACACTCTACAACAGCATTAGCATGGAGTCATAGACAGTCCTCTTCAGCAATCTGGTTTATCTGATCACTTGGGTAAACTTACCTTTATGATAACTGATCCCTTAACCAAAACCACAACATTACTCATGTTACTCTCTAAGGATCAGTCACTTACCTGAGGTCAGTGACCTCTCAGGTCTCACACCAAAGACAACACCTCTAGCCAATCTTATAATAAACTAAATAAAGATTTATTAACTAAGAAAAAGAAAGGAGAGTTTTTTTATAAGGTTAAAGCAAGTGAATTTATACACACAAATGAGTTACAGTCTAAGGTCATACATACACTACAACAACAGGTAGCTCAACAATTAATAGCAGCTGTTGTAATATGCCAGCTCTAAATGTCTTCTTGGGCCAACCCAGGCTAAACAGCTAGGGATCCTTTGCTTATGCTTAGAAAACTTACTCTCCCAAAAGTCCAAGTAGCACAGTGATCCAGTCTCTCCTAGGTTGGACTTTTCTTTCCCTTCCCCCAGAGTTCAAGTTGATGGGATAAGTCCACATGCATTTCTGCTCTTGCTGGGCATGGGGGGGAACAATTAACAAAATCTTATTCTTTGATGTTTTACAATGTCTCATTTGTTTCAGTGGCCCTTGTTGTGGACAGGGCCTAACACCTTCCCATAGGGGGTGGATTAATTGCGTAGAATGGAAAGCACTTCTGGGAATGACTGAGTGGGTCTTCACAGCCTGCTCAATCAACACCACTAGATTGATCCTTGCAGCCCAGGTGTAGACATACCCTCATTCCCATCAGTTTATGGAGGAGGCACTACCTCTCAGCCGGGGGCCTCACCTAAACCTGAACATCTACACTATTTTTATCCTCTCAGCTCGAGCCACGCAAGCCTGAGTCATGTTCTGCCATGAGCAGGTTTTTTTTGGCTGTGTAAATGGATCCACTGAGACCAAAGGAGTAAGACAAACACAAGTTTTCTTATATTCAAAGAGTTTGGGGAGAAACAGCTCATTTTTCAAACTCTCATGCTCCAAATCAACCTTTGTGCAATCAGCCTCAGATTTGAGAAGGAGAAATCTGGAGACCATCTGGGAGTAAACTGCAGGTGGAAAGGTTTCTTTTGGAAGAAGAAGGAGCTGAAAAGATGCTTGCAAAAGATGTGAATTAAAACATTAACGACAGATTCAGCAGTGTGGCTGCACAATAATAAATATAAGGGGAAAAAATGGAAAACCTGCTAAAGGGACAAGTCATAGATTTTCTGTAATTAGCAGTTGATTACATTGATTTTTGAAACCCTAGCTCTTTAAATATAAGAGTAGGATGCACCATGGCCCAAGGAGATGTGCCTGAGCTCTCCTGTCAGGTTTAGCAGCAGATAACATTGACATTGTCACAGTGTTTAGTGAGATTGAAATGTGCTGGGGCTGGCAAATGTAAGAGATCTGGAATGATGCCTTACAAATACATGGCTGTGCAATTAAAAGAAAATGTTTTTTAGGTCCAGATCTGCAGCCCACTGAAATCAACAGGAGTCTTTCCAGTCACTTCAGTGGCTTTTGGATCAGGCTATTAGTATGGTGAAAGTATCCATGCATCTCGTTTAGTGCTATCTGTTGATGCAAGTCAAAACTGTTTGAGTCTGATTTAGGTGCACATGACAAGTTCCAGAGGGGTAGCCCTGTTAATCTGCATACAGGAAAAACAACAAGAGCCGTGTTGCACCTTAAACACTAACAAATTTCTTTGGGTATAAGCTTTCATGGCCTGCAACTCAAAATGAAGTGGACTGCAACCCATTAAAGATTATGTCCAAAGAAATGTGTTAGTCTTTAAGGAGGCACAGGACTCTCACAGTTTATAATTAAACTCCCATTTTAAAAATATTTGTTCTTTAATGTTTCCAAGTTTCATTTTAATACATACATTATCAGTCAGCTAGCTCAACCTCAGCCTTTGTTAAAGTGGCTAATCAGTTGCAATCGCTCAGTGACTAAAATCCAACATTGCTAAATTCTAATATGATCAGAGGTACACTAAAAATAGAGAAATTCTTGTATATCAGAACAAAAAAATGCATACAACTTCTTTGCTCACTGATGCAACCAAAACACCCAGGAGTTATTATAATGCGCATTCCCTTGACAGAGACTTTTATTTCATGCAAATTACTATGATTAAGATTCAAATACTTTTTTTTCCATTTTCACACATTACTTAATCAATGTGAAGTACTGTGTAAAAATTGCATCTCTCCATAACAGTGATTTTGACCAAGTCAAGTGTTGCCGCTGGAATTCTAATCCAGACTTGTGATTCAATTATCATTTAGAGACTTTCTAAATTCAAATTAAGTTGAAAAAAAAGTTAATATCAATATGGATCATTTGTAAGGTGTTTTCACAATAATTTCCTATTGCAAAGGGATGGAAACCACGCTAGGTGGGTTTTTAAAACTCCACCTGCAAAAGTTACTGCACCAATTGAAAGCTGGGCATTTAAAAGCATTGTGTGACACAGTTTTGCTCATTCATGTTGTGCTTAACTTTTAAGTTTAGTCAAATTAATAACATGCATTGTCTCCTGCCTCTACCAATGGTTTTCTCTACATTGCCAAACATATTTTGAAATAGTTATTTCAAAATAACTGTTTCAAATTTATTTTGAAATAGCTTTTTTTGAATTTATTATTTCAAAATAGGAGTCTAGTAAAGACTCTCTATTTCAAAATAAAGTAGGAATTATTATTTTGAAATAGAGAGTCTTCACTAGACCCTCTAGTTTGAAATAGGGGAAGACGGGGAAAAGTATAGGGCCATTTTTTCAAAAAAAGCCAATTTCGTGGCTTGGAATGACTTCTTTTTGAAATTACTATTTTGAAAGAATTGTTGTTTCGAAATAAAAGCAGGTTTAGTTATTTTGAAATAGCACTTCATTTTTTCAAAATAACCAAGTGTTTATTTCAAAATCACAAAATGCCTGTATGGACAGGTAAAAAGTTTTTTCAAAATAAGCCTCCTTATTTCAAAAAAGCTTTTCAGTGTAGACATACCCAATGGGTACAGTCAAACATGTATTGGCACATTTGGATCACATACTTTTTGGAAAGTTGAAAAGCTCCTTTTGTAAACTATGCATTCTATGCATTTATATGATGTCATTAGTAGATTTTTAGATTTTAAAGTCATAAATGATTATTATGATAATCTAATAAAACCTTCTGAATAACACAGGCCATAGAATTTCAATCAGTCATTCTTGATTCAAACCCAATAACTTTGAGAAACTAGACATATCACTTTGGAAGATACCCAGCCTTCATGTCAATCAGGGGTCTCAAAGTCACAGCCCACGGGCCGCATGTGGCCCCTAAAGTTATTTCCTGCAGCCTGGAATGACACTATTGTTACTGATATTTGCAATATCATTGTATGAAAAGGTTTCAGCAGTGCAGCCCTTGGGCCAACATACTATTTCTCATGTGGCCCTCGTGACAAGTTGAGTTTGAGACCCCTGATGTAAAACTCCAAATGCTGAAGAATCCATCATTTCTCTTGCCATTGGACATACCATGACACATTTTTTTTTTTTGAGTATCAATACCATGAGGCTTCAAGATTTCAGATGCTTGCCTAAAAATGAAAGTGAGCAAATACTGTACCATTGTAATTTACTGAAGTTACCTGGTCTCTAAAATGTAGCATACCCCTGTAGATATTACTAAGTTAATGATTTTGTTTTTCTTTTCTTTCTCATAGGAAAGAAGTTAAACTTCACCATTAAATGTTATCTGAAAACCACTAAAGTTTATATTTTAAAAGGATGCCACAGCACTGAACAGCTGGAGAATAACTCTGAACGATCCTTAACAGTTTCCTTCTGAGAATGAATGCTCTTCTGTGGAGAATCATATAATCTCTTATTTTAAATTAATACCTAATTTTAGACAGTCTGCCCTCTTAAAAATGCATGCCACTGAGTCTTCTCTAGATGCTTAACAGCAGTGACCAAAGATAAGCACCCAGCTAGAAAAGACGGTGAGTTTTTAAATAGCTTTCTCGTCTCCCAAGAAGCATGAATTGTTCCTGGTATTGCCCGCCGAATCTATAGAGAAGCTCTGCAACACTGGTGCTTTTTGAAATTGCCCTTCCAATTGCTGCAGCTGATCTAAAAGTTTCCAGAAAACAGCAAGTTGCCTAGGTACCATTCCAGCTTCTTCTCCTCTATGCAGAAGCTAACGCAAAACCCAGAAAAGCTCAGGGCAGTCTTTCCACTGATTTCAGTGGACTGTTTTTCGAGGAAAGGTTGCAGTTTATTCTTCCTAAAACTTCAAGCGATAAGTAATATACATTAAGAAATGCTTGCCCCCTTCTCCACTCCAGCAAAAGTGCTCTAGATAAAACTTTGGGGCTGGATTAGAAGACCTCCTGAGGTCCTTTCCAACCCTACCATTCCATGATTCTAGGAAAAGCCCTTTCAGAAATGAATTAGGTCCAGCGCTTCTGTGTAGGTATGGGTAGGAGAGCAACATGGGGCATACACACCACCTGCGTGCAGTGCCTTTCCCAAAAAAACGTTTAAAGCAAGGCAGGCAGATCTAGTACCATGTAGCTCCCACCAGCCACTTCCCCCTTCATAAGAGAGGCTACTACAAGCCTATGGCTGCAGCAGATGCTACAGAGGTACTTCGCTCTTTGTTGCAGCTCCAAGCATGGAGAGTTGAACTTTAAGTTTAATGAGCAGGTGACAGGTGGGGTTTGAGGATCTCATACTCTCTAGTCTCAAACTCTATGACTTGAGGACAGAAGGTGCATCTTTTCCCAGCCAGCGAGTGCGCCGTAAGAACCAAACTACTTACTAAGTGGTGAGAAAAGTTCTTTCTTCAGCAAGCTATTTAATGGGAGATAACAGCTGTACTGGGTTAATATCTTCACAACCTGAATATTATTGCTTTCTGAATAGAGACAGTGCTTTGATTTGCAAAAGCGATGACCTCTTCTCAAGAATGATCAAGAGCTGCAGCTTTGAACTACAACCGGTTACCACAGGATCTTTAACCTTCTTCATTCAGATGCCTAAATAGGAGCTGAGTGCTTCTGAAAATCTGGCATTTTGGTTCAAATCCTAGAGCTCATGACTTCCATGGGAATTTTGCCTGAGCAGAGAGTAACTGGGGTCAAGACACAGGTCCGAGCTCTTCATGTCAGAGTCTGAGCTAAAATCTCTTGTTCCAAACAATCGGGCAGGGGAAGTGGAATCCCAAACCTTGACCTTCATCTAGATTCTTGAAACAGCAGCTACTGTTAGTGAGGCTTAACGTAAAACTGTGGATTGCCCCAATCTTTGAAGTCTTCAAAATCCTGATTTGAATTTAGCAGCTTCAGCACATCTTTGCTCCAGAGGGAGGAACAGTTGTGGGATATTGTAAGAAAACAGGGGGAACTTAGTGGCTGCCTCAATTGCCGCTGAAGCCAACAGAACATTTCCTCTTTATTGCAGTTGGAGTTAGATCCAGGTCTTAATCTATGAGTTTTAACTTCCCTTCTGTATGTCTCATCCAAGGCTCAGAATTTCATTTCCTTACAGTGAACTAGACCAGGTCCACTGTGGACTATAAGTGTTTGGAGCCCAATCTTACACTTGTTTAACTCAACAGGAAGGGAACAATTTTAGGCCCTTCTGTTGCCATTCTCCAATTGTTTACAGACTCAGAGACTTTAAGGCCAGCAGGGAACATCAGAAAGTCCGACTTTGCCTGGTGTGCATCTGTGTGAGATGATGTTTCATGAGGCTGCTGGATTTCCACTTCATACAACTAAACTCAGCAGCTTGCATTAAACTGTCATCTTCTATTCAGTTGTTGCTAAAGTCCCATGTCAAGTATTTGAATTGAAACAACTTGTTTGTTTTGCTGAAACAGACTAACAGGCTACCTCTCTGGAACTGTGTGAGCTCACCTTGTGACTGGCCCTTCTCTGCACGTGCATGCAGACCTAACACACTGCAGTGTCCACGTCATGCACCTGAGGAAGTGGCATTTTATCCACAAAAGCTTATGTATTTAATAATTCTGTTAGTTTTTAAAAGTGCTACAGAACTCCTTGGTAGTTTAGTCTGACCTCTTGTACATTGCAGGCCACATTTCCTCACCCACGAACTCGCTAACCTGTGTCTGAGTTACTGAAGTCCTCAAATCATGGTTTAAGGACTTTAAGCTGCAAGAGAATCCACCATTTACACTAGTTTAAACCTGCCAGTGACCCATGCCCCGTGCTCTGAAGGAAGGAAAAATATCCCAAAGTCTCTTCCAATCTAACCCAGGGAAAAATTCCTTTCCAGCCCCGAATATGGCAGTCAGTTAGACCTTGAACATGTGGGCAAGACTCACCAGCCAGAGAGTTGGGAAAGAATTCTCTTTACGAACTCAGAGACCTTCCCACCTAGTATCTCAACACTGGTTGTTGGAGATATCTGGCAGCTCAGCTACATACCATTTCCCCCAAAAATTTACCCTGTAGATAATCTCTTGATTATAATTGCTAGCCAGACTCTGTAGAAAGTCAGACAACATACAGCCCAAAAGGAAGCGAAACCTGCTGAAAAACAAGAGGTTCTCACCCCAGTTTATAGGAAGGGAAAGTCCAAATTTGAGTTACAGATTCAAACTCTGCAAAGAGGATAATGAAAGAAGGTGCTTGCAAGTTTGTGGGAGCATTTTGTTTGTACAAGTAATTCTGCCTAGGGCCTCCATCTCATGGGTTAACTGGATTTGGATTTTAATTAAGCTTATTGATTTTGTAAAGAATACAATCAATAAATGCAAATAGAAGAAAAGCATCTGAATATAAACATATTGACATGATCAATATTAACTCAGGGTCCACTCAAAAAGTTCCATGAGGTGACTCATGGGAGTAAAGTTACTCAGAGGCATGTTTGTCAGGCCAACCCTCAAACACTTCTATATATTCAGTAATCAACTAGGTAAACATCTGACCGATGTGCCTAGGGTGGATGGTGAGGACAAAGTGTTTTGCAGCTGTAAATTCTCACACTTACGTAAATGCAGGCACTGGACTGTGTAAAGCCAATAGGCCAATGTTTAAATGTTTGGAAGTACGCAGGTGTTCATGGGACTGAAGAATTATTGGAGCCCCTCCTTACCTTTATAATGGGGGGAGGAGCTATCCCTGGAACACTTCGGAGAGCTGCATGAAACAGAGACCTGGTAGGCCAACAGGCAAGAGCAAATCACAACAACATATAAAGAGAACACCTGCAGGAAGAATGACTCAGTGAACCATCCTTGCTGAGAGGACCTGTGGGTGGAGACAGAACTTCAGGGATGGTGTCCATCCACAGAACAAGATTTGTTCAGGCGTGAATGCACAGCACGTATGAAGGATCCAAGACAACCAGTCTGAAAGCAAGGAGAGACATTGCTCTATTAAAACCTCTCATAAAGCAAGGAGAGCAAGGGGGAAGAACATCTCTTCTGTCAGAAAGTGTGAGAGGTATGTGGCAGAGTGCTGAAGGGTACAGCTTGAGCCAATTACTGGGTATGTCTACGCTGGAGGCTCCTTTAAGTTGACCTAACAAAGTCAACTTTAAGTCAAATTACAATCAACCTTGTTAAGTCGACTTAGAGTATCAACATTGGAAACTCCTGTCGATTGTCTATGTCCCCACTGGTAGGCGCTAGGTTGACTCTTCCCAGTAGCCAGGAACTCTGACAGAGGGGGCCCTGGAGGCTAATTAAGTCGACTTAAGGGCTATTCCCTGTTACACTGGCTTAAGTTGACCTTAAGAGGTGGTGTTATTAAGTTGACTTAAGGAAGCACCTAAGTCAACTTAATAAAAGCCCAGGGTGGACAGAGCTTTCCTTAGGTCAACTTAAGGAAGGTTAAGTTGACCTAAGGCTCCAGTGTAGACGTACCCACTATTAGCAGGTGTCCCTGGAGAAGGGCTAAGTAATCAGAGGTGGGCGTAGTGTGGTTGCTAGGCCAGATGGCAGTGAGGAAAAACACAAGGAGAAAGTGCTTGAGAAGTAGAGAAAGCGAAGAGCAATAGAAAGCTAAAAGAGCCTGACAAAGGGAGTTTTCTAAGCAGACATACCTACTCTTCCTTCCCCACTTTTTGGAAAAGAGCTTAGAGAGTGCAGATGCAGTGTAAAGATGTGACAATGTTAACATATATTGGTGGAGGGCTTAAAACACTGTAAACAAACTACATGGTGCTGTTTACAAGCAAGAAGGGTCTTAAGGCAGTTTGTGTTTGTGGAAGAGGGAAGATGTGGCACACTGACCTGTCACTACAACTGAATCCTTCTCACTAGCAATTTTTAGGAAACTAAGTTCTACCAGCCTTACTGATGCCAGGAATCACTTCAGTGGGACAGTCTCATGTGAATGAAGCCAGCAGGAATTGGCTGTTGCTGAACATCTGCTGCTCGTTCTTATTATACCTCGTAGCAGTGTGGAAGACACTTGCTTTGCTTTTCATAAATGCCCTCAGGATGCATTACATGTTGAGCTGTGAAGAAAGGGGAGTGTAAAAGTATCTTCCACAAAGCATAAAAAAATCCAGCTGTGATGATCATGGACCAATATCCCTCTGTGGATTATACTTCAGGCCAGTGGGAAACAAGGGAATAAGAAACATAGTCACTATAAATATCCATACCAGAACTTTACTGAAGGCAGATAGCAGAGACAGTTCCCCTTACTGGGAAATAAGAAGGTCCTCACTGCTATGTGTGTGTTGCTGATTGTGGTTAGCGTTAGTAGACTGAGCTGTAATATATACAAAAAAATCAGACACAGGAGGCTGACGGATCCATGGAGGAGCTACTGGTGTGAAGTCAGGTTTATGCTCAGTGACTCCAAGTCCTCCCTGCAGCAGTGAGGGAAAAGGAAGCAAGAGCAGATTTCAAGAAATCTCCACCAGAGGCACTGCTGCCCTTTCTGCAACCAGAGAAATCCCTATTAGCAAAGCCATTTCCTAGTTGGGTGGTGAAGCACTGGGATGGGTTGTCTAGGGAGATGGTGGAATCTCCAACATTAGAGGTTTTTTAAGGTGCAGCTTGATGAAGTCCTGGACAGGATGGTTCATTTGGGGTTGGTCCTGCTTTGAGCAGGGGTTTGGACCAGATGACCTCCTGTGGTCCCTTCCAACCTGAATCTTCTATGATTATTCCATAGATAATATTTTCCATTATGTCTTTCTCCTTTTCTAACAACAAAAAAGGCTAACATGTTCTTTAGTTTCTTTTTCCCAGACACATTTTCAATTAAAATAGATTTGTGCAAGCTACGTTGAATGCACTGCAAATCTCTTTGCACGGTTAAAGTTGATTAATTGGGATCGGAAGTGAAAATTAAAAAATGGCAGTAGCTTACAAAAAATAGCCTCTCTTGGGCCTCTGTGACTGCACTGTGCAATCTAAGAAGCACAAGCTTTCTTTGCCTGCCTTGAGAGAACCTACCGACTTTACCTTGGGTTAAACAGTCAAAAGCTGTGCCAGTATTTTGGCCTTAGAGTAATATATATATAATCCTCAAGATAATCAATTTCTTCCAGAAGCTTTGTAAACTTTCTTGTTAGATAGAACAAGCTACAGTACTTTTAAATCCCTGGGGGTTGCACTTGATACCTATTTGTTATTTCCTAATGCTATTCAATCATTTTTTTTAAAGCTTGTAGCAATAAGCCGTGGTACTTAAATTTACGGTCCCCACCATTCTTGCCATTATATGGTGAACTTTGCGCGCATTTCATATTTCCTTTCTTACTCTCCCGATAAAAGCATTATCAGGGAAATTCAAAAGCAAGCATAAAACTGGCTGAACTAATTTAACCTAATTAGTATGGCGGAAGCTGAGGCTTGTACTTCAGAGGTTCCCATGCCCTCCCATGTCTCCACCTGATTGCCTTGTCCAGCAGCAAACCCAGGAGGCAGTTCGAATTATATCATAACCTCTTCAAACACCAAGCCACTCAAGCTAATTTTATCCTATTAAACAGACTGAAGGATTCAGAAGAAAGGTTCTCCCCCAAAAGCTTCAATTACTAGTGTCCCTGATTACCATCTTTACAATCCTATATGCTACAGTTAAATACTTTTTTGCTTAGTGTTGCTTTCTTCATTCAGATGAAAAGCAAGTATTAAGAGCATGTCTTTTTAACTTGAGCAAGTGACATTAATAAAAAAAAATGCTTGTTATTAGCACAGTTAATCAAAGTCAAGTTTAGAATGGTTCAAAGACAATGTAATTGTAGCAATGTAAACATCTTAGCATTTAGACAAGCCACAGGTAACCACCAGTAGCATCAGAGGGGTCCAGAATTATTAGAGCTAAAAGAGGCAGCTTAGTAATATTGTGATAGTGAACAGTGCTGTAAGTAAATCTGGTCCTGTGACTCTGTAATGAGGACAAGAAACAATAGACAATGCAGTTCCTTTTATTATATATTCAATAAGCACATCAGCTACCGGTAATACAACTATAAACCTTGATTCTGCAATCTGGCTTTGATTGTTCAATTTGACTCACCGAGGTGACCCCTCATGGCCTCCTCTATGGAGTTGTACTGATTTCAGCTGGGGTCCACCTAATGCAAATATGTTTGCAGTGTGGAGTGGGACTTGAGAACCTACCAATTGATTCCTGGCTCTGCCATGGACTTGTACAGCCTTGGGCATGTTCATTTATGTCTCTTTGACTCTTAAACTCTTTGTCTGTCTTACAAACAAGGAGTCCTGTGGCACTTAAAGACTAATAAATTTATTTATCACATCAGCTTTCATGGGAGAAAATCCCACTTTGTCAGATGCTTTGAAGACACATTTTGAACTGTTCTAAACTTGACTTTGATTAACCTCACTAATAAGAAGTGGTTTCTTTTTTTATTAATGTCTTGTTTATTTAGATTGTGTGACCTTTGGGGGCAAGAGACAGTATCTCACTATGTGTTTGTAGAGTGTCTATCACAAACCTGGCTGAAAACTCTCGGCCCTCTTATTATTCTGCAATCAATATTATCTTCAGTAAGCGATGCAGAAATTGAAAGTGTGGTCTTAGCATCAGACTAATATTCAACTGAACACAGAACTTGTACGCTATTCAGTCTACTGAAAACAACCATTATTGCACAATTTTATCCGGAAGCAACAAAAAGGCTGGGAGTGGGGGAGCTGTGTAAAATCTGAAGTTTCCAGAACCCTAAAACATCAAATTACAGCTAAAATAGTTTTGTTTTAGAGAAACTTGCTTTCTACATTATCAGCTCATTCCCAGTTATTGACTGTTTCCTACTCTGACACCAAAATCAATTATTTGTAAGAATGACCATGATTTTTAAGGACAAGTTCCAAAGGGGTTGCTGTGTTACTCTAGTCCTGCAAAATAAACAAGGAGTCCTGTGGCACTTTTAAAGACTAACAGATTTAGTTATTGCAAGTTCCAAAGGGGCACCCGTGTTAGTCTAGTAAAGCAAAGAAAGCAAGGAGTCTACTGGTACTTACAGACTAACAGATTTATTTATCGCATGAGCTTTTGTGGGAGAATATCCCACTTTGTCAGGTGCTTTGAAGAGGGAGAACTTACAGAATTGGATTTATTTTCATCCAGTTCTGTAAGCTGTCCCTCTTCAAAGCGTATGACGAAGTGGGATATTCTCCCACGAAATGTCATGCAATAAATAAATCTGTTAGTCTTTAAGTGCCACAAGACTCCTTGCCATTTTTTTAATTTATCGCAAGAGCTTTTGTGGGAGAAAATCCCACTTCATCAGACACTTGAAGGTCTTCAAGTGTCTGACGAAGTGGGATTTTCTCCCATGTAAGCTCCTGCGATAAATAAATCTGTTAGTCTTTAGAAGTGCCACCACACGTTTTATTTTATTGGTTTTTTAATATTAACATTTTCTTGAAAGCATCAGGGCAACTCATTAAATCTACGGCTGAGTATTTGTGGGGTTTAATTTCACTTTGGATGTAGTTGCCTTGGCTGTTAAAATAAGCATTTTCTGGCTCTTTTTAAAAAACAATTTCTATCACTTACCAGAAACAGAATGAGTTTCACCCAATTGCCTCAGTTTTGAGATATCTCAAAGCCATTGTCTTGAGACAATGATCTCCATGCAAATGAAACAGCAGCTAAATGAGGATGCTCCCTATCTCTATTTGGACCAATTTTCTTAACGTTTCAGCAAAGCTTAATCTGTTGGCATAAGTGTTTAGGCCCATTAACAGCTAAAGTCACAGAGTCCACAACTCACACAGCTAACAGTAAACAAGGAATTTGAGGAATGGCCTTTAAACAATGGCTGAGCCCCAAACCATTTTGCCATCCGATGTGGTGAAATGTGTATACAGCAGTGATTTGCTTCCTTCAGTTACTGCAGTTCAAAGCACAGGTCTCTCGTCCCCTCCCCCGGGTTGCATTACAACTGTTGTATTTGTCTTTCCAACTCTACAGCAATCTGATTAGTTATGCAGGTGTGAATTCAGCAAATGACTAATTCAGCGATTCGTATTTATTGTTTGTACTGCTGTAGCACCTAGAGGCCAGTGTTCCACTGTGCTTGGCACTGTACTAACAAATCACGAAAAGACAGTCCCTGCAAATTCGCAGCATAAAGCCAGAAAAGACCAGTATGATCATCTAGACTGACTTATGCTACACAGGCCATAGCATCTCTGCCAGCGATTCCCGCATCAACTCCCACCCACAAATAACACAACAGACAAATATATCAGAGCAAATAAATCGCTTTTTAGATAGAAAAAAATAGCAGTTACCAAGTGGAGACCAGGTAGTGGCTGATGGTCTGTGAGTGATTGTCTTGCTTTTCTGAGACACAAACAAGCAAGAATTTCCATTTAGCATAATCTGCCCCTGGTGCATGTGGGGGTTTACGTCTAGACTTTTTGCCATCCTGTGTAAGAATTGTGGCCTGACTTAGCTGGATTTGGGTTATGGGATTTAGTTTGCAATGATGGGTGGTATTAGGGGGCTGTGGTATACAGGAAGTCAAATTGGATGATTTGGTGGACCCTTCTGGCCTTAAACTCTATGACTGATTCTATGAATAAGGTTCACCCCAATGAAAACAAGACTGCAGCCTGCTGTTTGCCAGGATTTGTGCCCTTTGGAGACTAGTCCTCAGATTTCAAGGTCCCACTGTCATTTGCCTGGGAGCCTCATTTCTTAATTTGAGGCTGGACATGCCTATGTAGTTTGCAATAAATGGGAAACCAGCTATTACATGCTCACGCATTAAGAGGCATAGTTTGAACACACAGGAGATTCATGTTTTTGTGTTCCATGAGGCTGGTGTTGCAAACCTGAGAGGCTGTGAAGGAGAAAGCTGAGATAAGAAGGGAATGAGCCTTAAAACAAACTCTTTTAGGCCTATTCAAGAGCTATTCATAGATCTTCAAGATCTATTAAAGTCAGTGGAGCTGTGCAATTTATAAATGCCAAGGGTCTGGTGCAGTGATTTCAGTGGGCTTTAGATCAGGCCTTTAAAATGCTAGGAGATTTTTTCATGAAGTGCCTGGAAAAGGGTAAGAGAACCTTCTTCCTCGAGCGCTGTTTGGATGCGTTCAGTAATAGGTGTCTCTGTGCCGGAGCGCCGGATTGGTCGGAAAAACCTGTCCTAGCCTGTCAGAAGAGGAGAGACGGCCACCGCCCCTCACGCCACCCGCGGCTATATATAGGGCCGCCTCCCCACCCCCTCCTCAGTTTCATTTCTTCCGCCTTGCCCGTTGGAATTGGACAGTCCACTCCTTGCAAATTGCAAGCAGCCTGTCCCTTTGTCTTCGACTCACTGTCTGGCTGGGTACATCGCTTCATGGATTTAACTCCACCATGAGAGTCCCCAACACCAGACCGGAGCATCGTGTTAACGACGCCGGGGTTTAAACCCTGCGCTGAGTGTGGCAAGGCCTCCCCCCGGGATGAACCCCATGGGAAGTGCCTTAGGTGCCTGGGCAGAGGCCACATGGTCTCAGCGTTTTCCATTTGTCTCTGCTTCAAACCCAGAATGATCAAGGAGAGGGAACAGCGACACTGTGCCCTAGCCTCGGAGGAGGCTCGGCACCCTTCACCCAAGGCTTCGGGTTCATGCCCGGCACTGAGACCCAGCTCAGTGCCGGACCCTATGTGCCACCGTGCCTCCAGTGGCCACCGCCACCGCACCACATCAGTGCCGACTCCGGCACCGCAGCCCCTACCCGGCGCCTCGGCACCTCGGCGTTGATCGAGGTTGCCCTCAGTTAGCCCAGCACCAGTGGTGCCGGGCTCACCTCAGCACCGCGCCATTTCATCTCCGGTGCCAATGGCACAGTACAGCCCAGCCTCGCTGGTGCTGAGCTTGCCCCAGCATTGGCTGACTCCACCCTTGGCACTGCAGAGCCTGGTGCCACAGGAGCAGGAGCCTTCCCGCCCAGGCAGTCCTCCCTCCCCCAGCGAGGATTTGCCTGTGACTCAAGTAGAGTCGCTTCTTGTCCCATCCACCCCGGAAGTGGTGGAGGCAGCGTGAGTCCTGCTGCTACTCCCGACACCCCCTGCCCCACCTCCAATCAGAAGGGGCAAACCAGCCTTCATCTCGAAGGCCTGGGTTCACCCAGGACACTCGCCCTCACCTTCCAGCCCCCCATCTTCCACTCCAGCGGGGGCTGACACCACTCCACCACCGGCACCGGGCCAGGAATCTCGATCCCCCTCCCCCATCTCCAGCCCAGAAGAGGAACCTTCTAGGGGCTCCAAACAGCCTCGGTGCCGCACATTGGCCCCATCACCTCCCAGTGCCGCACTGTCCCTGGCACCAGAGTCTTTTACGGGGAACCTTTTGGTGCATTTTGACCCATTGCACCAGGCTACGGCCCATTTAGGTATGGAGGTGGAGCCCTTGAGTCCTCCCCCTGCCCTCTTCAGGCCAGCTTTCGCCTCGATGGCGCCCTTAGCAGTCCCGCCCCGCCAGAGCATATGGGACCTCTCACGCTCCCGGTGGCACAGCCCAAGTTCCATCTCCCCAGTTTCGGATACGGCAAGCGTGAAGTAGCGGCTATTCGAGTCGGGCTATGCCTCCCTCGCTGGCCATGCAGTTCCCCCCAGGGACGTGGTCCAGATGGCAATGGGGGCCGGGAGCCCCCCAGGGACCCCCTTTTCCTCCCTCCAGGGAAACCAGGGAGCTGGATCTGCTAGGCTGTAGGGTTAATTCTTCATCCGCCTTCCAACTACGAGTGGAAAACAACCAGGCTCTAACCAGCAGATATTTGCTGGATGTCTGGGAGTCACTTGGAAAACTTAGAAATATGCTTCCACCTGAGGCCAGGGAAGAGCATGATGCCTTTCTGGAGGAAGGCAACATAATCTCGCAAGACCTCCTCCTTTCAGCATGTGATGCGGTGGACACCGCTGCTCGCACCATGGCCTCAGCGGTTACCCTCTGCAGGGTGGCATGGCTTAGGGAGGCTAGAGCACCTCCTAATGCACAGCAGACAGTTCTTGACCTGCCCTTTGAGGAGGATGTCTTGTTTCCCCTTGAAACCCTCTCTGTGGTGGGCACAGCCCGGGATCCTCAGGAGAGGCCAAATACTTTGGTGTTCTCCCTCCCGGAGGCCCGCCCCCCGACTTAGCTACTTAGCTCCTCACTTCCCTTGGCAAGACAGTCCCTTTCCTTCCCTCTTTACCCATGGTGGGAAGTGGGCCTGTGCCTCCCCCTTTTGACAAGGAGGGGCCCCTCTGATCACCGCCACCCCTCTTTTGCCCTCAGGGTGCAGGGGGCCCTAGGGCATCACTGCCACTGACAGCAAACCCCTCTCCCCTTCTCTAGGGAAGGCAGGTCTGGTGGGAATCACCCCAATCCTTCCTTGTTTCTTCCCCTTCTCCAATTGCAGGAGCAAGACTTAGATCGGGACACCGGGGGCCAACAATACAACGACGCCTGCCTACGGCGCCAGTAACCCAATACCGTAGCTACCTCTCCACCCCTTAAGCAGTGACTTTCCTGAAGATGGAAACCACCTCTCTTCTACTCCTAGCAGCCCTCCCTTCCCAGTTACTCCCCACCGCATTCCCCACCCTAACACCTCGCTGAGGAATGGAGGCGCGTCTCACTGTAGCCTCAGCTGCTGCGGAGGCTCTGAGACGCGCACATCCAAAGCCTACTTGCAACAGGACTGTGCCTGTGGCCATGATGCATGTCCCAGGTAGGCCCCCTCATATCCGGGTCAGGGGAAGAGGAGGGGATACCCCTGGTCGCACCATCGTTTCCGCGTTGCAACCCCAACCCCCATTCAACAGGAATATCTCCTGCTCACTGAAGGGGACACATGTAGCAATACAGCTACCTGGATAGCTAATTTAATTGGGAAGGTATCTTTTAGAGTGGATCTTTACCCCTGCATGGGCCCAAGGTACGGCCCACTCCTCCTTTTTCCCTCTCTTGCAGGACTATGGTTCCACGTCTCCACCTTCTGGTGATCTAGTGGGAACCAGGGGTCCACCTTAGGAACCCTTACTTTTGTCTACCCCCTCTTCGAGGTAGCCCATTCTCCCCTGACCTCACCAAAGCACGGCCAGGGGCACTCCTTCAAACCCTGAGAGGGAACATCTAGTTACAACCATACGTTGGGAAACTGCAAAAGGTCCATCCCTTCGAGTGTTCTCCCACCTATATTTCCCACCTCGGTATCCACTGCCTTCTGGACAGCTGTCTACATCAGACAAAAGGTCCCCTACTTCCAGGGCACTTGCATAATCTTCTTGCTCTGCAGTCCTATTCCCTGGCAGGACATGACCCCCTCCTTCCGTCCTGCCTTCCCGCAGGACGGTCTCATTATGCCACACATAGTCCCTTAGTGCTACTGTGGTTCTCCCCATGTGAGTTGGTGGCACCTGGCATTTGTGCGGTCCCCTTTTCCAGTTTCAAGGACCTGTTGACACCCACTGCCTGTCCGATGGCGTGATAGACATAGAACCCATTTCTATACAACATATAACAGTTTGGGGTTGTACTCCCCTTTTATTTGCCCTCTGGCCCCCTCCGGGGAGAAAACTTCATTGGGTTCTCTGATCCTGGGGTGTCCTTCAGATGCGGCAGCTGCCACCCTGTAATGGTCTCACTCTCTAGCTTAGGAAGGAACCTCTCTTGGCAGCAGAGTTCTTCAATATCTATGTATTGAAGAGTTTCTCTTTGGCAGCCCTGGCCTGGCAAAGTGGTAGCGTTATCCCTCCGGCAAGCACTATAAGTACTGAGACCGCAGCCTTACACAGCTCTCCTTCCATTCTTTCAGTCGTCGAGGGGGTGACCAGACAGTAGTAAGAGTTCTCTCCCATCCCTTCCCACGCCCCCTTTAGTGAGAGTTTTGCAATGCAAGCCAGACAAGCTTAGGCCAGCAGGGTCCTCCTCTACATTCCAGTGCCCTGTGGGCCATAGTAGGACCATCTCATCAGCACTGCCTCAGGCCATCTTGCTGTTAGTGACCTTCCTGGAACTTCTTTCCTGCGAGAACCCGGTCATGGTGCCTGCTCGGCTGACAACATGCGCTTCCACGCTACCAGGTTGTTAACTAGCATACCGTAGACCCCCGTCCTGCTTGGCTCGACTCTATCTGCTGTGGCTTAGTGTCTCGTGATCTTCTCAGTCGCCCTCAAGCCCATCTTACAACCTTGTCTCCTCATTTTCTCTCTTTTAACCAGACGGCTTGCTTGATCGCATCCTAGATAAGGGGCATAGTCATTCCCTTACTTCTTCCTGTGTACCCAGTAGTTGCCAGATCAGTCCATGACCACGTGGCTCCTGCTAAGCCTTTGGGTGCTCAGTGCCTACCCTTTCTTTGTTCTCATGCAAGACACGCCCCATATGGCTAGTCTCGCTTGCCAGCTTTAGTGTTCTCCTTCGCGTCTACATGACATGACCTATGCCCAGACATTGTAGTCTGTTGGTTATACTCCACATTTTTCCTCCTATGCAGAGCACCTACGCAACCCGTTTTTGTTAGGTTGCGTCCTTTTCTCCAGCTTTGATGACCTTGTCTGACCTGCTTTTGTGTTCTGCCTCGGTGGGTTCGGTCTCGCCCCTGTCCTGGGTTGGCCCTCAGCTCTTGCTTCTTCTGGGCCCGCCAAGGCCTGCTCACCTCTTGACCCCGGTGAGCATCTCGCTGCAGGGCCTCTACCTTACGGGGCTTGTTGCTGTGATGAAGGCGGAAGTACCAACTCCACCCGCCATCCATCAGCATGGCTAGTGGTCACCTATTACTGAATGCATCCAAGCAGCACTTGAAGAAGAATGGTGGGTTACTCACTAGTAACCATCCTTCTTTGAGATGGGCTGCTTGGATCCATTCAGGTCCCTCCCCTCCGTCCCCGCTTCTAGAGTTGGCGACTCTGAGGAACCGAGAAGGGAGCAGGGAGGCGGCCGTATATATAGCCACGGGTGGCGTGAGGGCCGGTGGCCACCTCCCCTCTTCTCACAGGCTAGGACAAGTTTTTCCAACCAATCCTGCACTCCGGCACGGAGACACCTATTACTGAATGGATCCAAGCAGCCCATCTCGAAGAAGGATGGTTACTGGTGAGCAACCCACTGTTCATATCACCTCAAACCACTCTTTCTCCTTCAGAAAACAGAGGGAAATGGAGAAATGAAGAGATGAGAAAAGCAACAAGCAGAGCGGGTGAGCAAATGTCACACTGTTTTATAAGTGGACATTCTGTACTTCACCTCATTCAAGTTTGCTTCCCAATAGGGCTCAATTTATCAATACGAGGAACGCAAAATGCCCATGACTGTCAAGGGGGGGGAAAGATTTTTGCCTATGCCAGGAGTGGAAAATTGAGCACCAACTTCTATTGTCTCCATGGCAGATCCTTTATCTGTGACACATATCTTGCCTTGAGGTTTTGTTTTCCTATTGCACCCAGAACTTTAATTGGGGTCCACAGCAGAAGCACACATCAGTCACGTAACCAGCTACCTTTTTCTAGCTGGGCCCCTGAGTCTTCTGAGTCTCCAGCCCAGCCAGTGCTGTTTCCAGTCATTTGACTAGAAGTCTCCTGATGATATTCTAGTTGCCTAGGAAGAGGGATAGGGAGAGGCAGTCCGGCCCATGCTATGTCAAGGCAGCAGTGGCTGCCTGGCATGGAGCTGTGAGGTACTGCAGGCACAGAGCAGTCCAGTGCATCTTCTGAAGCACTGCCACTCATGACTGCCCACTGCTGGCCAGTCCCTGGTCGTGGCAGCAAAGCTCACGCCACTACCAGGTGCTGTGGCAGGCAGCATGGGCAGGCCTCCTGGCCAAGTGGGTGGGCCTGATCACGTGCAGGCCCTCTGTAGCTATGCCTCTGGCAAACGTGGAAAGATTTTGGGTCATGACCTAGATCTGTTTGGTGGATAAAAGATGCATTTGTAAACAGTTGCCTGGAGAATTTTTACCCCAAACTTTGTAGTAGACCTGATCAAAACATTTCCATCTATACTGCTTCCTTAGTGGAAAATTGGGGTTTCAACAAATGGAAATTTTCAGGGAACGGATGCTTCCCATGGAAAATTTCAGCTTTACCTTGAAATGTCAAAAAGCAACATGTTTTCAGTTAAACTATTTTGTTTGATTTCTTTTCCTGAGCAGATCTAATTCGGAGTCCTTCACCTTTCTTTCTTCAGTAACTTTAATATTTAATTAAACTTGCACTGGGCCAACAGAAATGAATGGTCCCTTTGTAAAAAAAACTCAAGCTTGTTCACCGGGATCAGGCTGGGCAGCAGCCCACGCTTTCTCTGCTCCTCTGTTCTAGTTTTGAATCAACAGGAAACGTCAAGAGAAGCTAATTTCCTCAGGAGCTATTTCAGATACCTTGGTGCACCATTACCATGCAGCAGAAGGAGCTACACAATATCCCCTGATGGACTCTCTTCACTTGTCCCCATGAAATCAACCATATTGAAATGAAATAGCCACAATCTATGTTTTGTAAGGGTCAATACTTTGGGTTGTATTACTTAATCTCATATCAGTTGATAACTGAAGAACTAAATCACACACAAAAACACATCGGTGACCATGAGTGTAAAGTGAATGAAGAATCAGGCTTCTAATTAGATTAGCTACCGCTGGAATTATAGTATATGAGCAAATACCAGAAACAGTTTTGTTTAATTCTCCAAAGTCACAAAGAGCTAACACAGAAAAGCATCTGTTGTATCACGATCACTGTGTTACTGACTAGAATATCACTGTAGAACAACAGGATTGTGCAATGACATCAGCACTGCTGAGTCAAACACCTTAAATTGTACCATCTAGAATACTGAGTAGTGTTGCACCAAACCTACTGTATTATGGCACTGAAAATGACTGTACCAAGTCTTCTGTGATACTGTACTGAGGACTACATATTATCACAAGAATCCTGGATTGAAAAAAAAAATTAGCCAGCCAAAAGGAGTTTCCCAACATTTTATTATTTCATATACCAGAAAACATATTGATGGGTAAAATGTTGGGGTTGATTCTGCTTTGAGTTGTGGATTAGACTGGATGGCTATGTTCACACATAAATTCTTATTTCAAAATAAGTTATTTTGAAATGAGTTATTTCAAAATAAAGTCCTTATTTTGAAATAAGTTAATTCGAATTAAGGGAAAAGCTTAAAGTGAAATAGCATGTGCGAAGACAGGACTTGCTATTTCACTTTAGCAGAGGGGCACCATGGGAGGTGTGGCAACATGGCCCCCTCTCTGGCCCATGCCTCCACCCAATAAAGGCTAAAAGGAAGGCACCCTGGGAAGGAGAAGGGCAAAAGTGTTATTTCAAAATAATGGTTATTTCGAAATAACATGTCCAAACGTTGTTGTTTCAAAACAACTGTTTCGAACAATGGCTATTTCGATTAGATGTGAGTTTTTACTGTTTTGAAACAATGGCCATTGTTTCGAAACAATGGTTCCCGGTGTTTCGAAATAATGGAACATCATCTGGACATAAGAAATTTTATTTCGAAACAACGACTGTTGTTTCAAAATAAAACTCTCGTCTGAACACAGCCAATGACTTTCTGAAGTCCCTTAGAAACCTTATTGTTTCTGACCCTATCATTCTTCTATCTAAAACAATCCATAAACCCCAAGACAACTCTGGGCAAATGGTGTTTACATATTTTCAGCAGATCTGAATATTTACTAAAAGTTTTCTTTAAAATAAAAATATTTCCCAAGCCCTATGTTTCTTTGGGGAGGGGGGAGAATATAATTAAAGATGATGTTATGGTTGAGCAATTTTACTGATCTGATATACCCTAGATTGACATTCATATATACTATGAGATTCCCAAACTTTTTCGCAGCATGCCCCCTTTTCATTTTCCAGAAACACTCATACCTCCCACCTCTCAATTGTCCAATGCTCCAATACCCTTTTAACAAGAAATTAAGGTTGCTATTGGAAAAATTACTAAAATTTCACAGCCTCGCATCCCCTGCTGAATTTCCTTTGTGCCCCTTTAGGCGAGCACGCCCCACAGTTTGGACACCTATTTTATTGTAAATTTTGTAGTTAGACCCCTTGTAGAATTATAACTTAATATGTCTATAGAGATTTACCAATCACTTTTCTCCCTATGTGATAATGCCATTAGTAGAAATAGAAAGATTCCCATTGACGTCAGTGGGTTTTGTGTCAGGGGCTGAAAGCACTCAAGCAAGAGACCTCTCCATTTATAATGGACTGGTCATGGAAGGAGTTCTCCATGAAGGGGTCTTTGATTGGGAAAATTCAACTCTTGGACTGAAATAACCCAGATACACTGATGACTACGGCATGTTGAAAAAAACAGTCTATCTTCCTGTGATCTTGGAAAAAGAGGGAACACAAGAAAGGCTAGTGTTAGTGGGGACAGTGGGGTGTTTTTTGTTTGCTGGTTTGATAACTTGGGCCTCGCTACAAGGATAAGCTGCAGGTGGTGTCTGTACAGATGCTGTTTTTAATGACGGTCAAAGCACGAAGTGTTCTGGGTGACAGCTTCCCTATTTCAATTTCCAAAGGGGCAGCCATGTTAGTTTAGTTCAGTAAAACAAACAAGGAGTGGGAGAAATCTGACTAAAGCTCCTGAGATAAATAAATTTGTTAGTCTTTAAGTGTCACAGGAGTCCTTGTTTGTTTTCCCTACTTCACGTAACCATTGAGTTAAAATACATGGAAAACAAATTGACCTAGTTAGCGTCCAGTCCAGCAACATGCTTACCTCCCTGCACTCTCATTGACTACAGCAGGAGTTGAGGGCCCAGTCTTGTAGACATTTGAACGTACAAATAACTTTGACTGTATGCCCAGTGCCATGAAAACATATAAGACTACTTACACAGATAAAGCCATACATATTAAGCCCAATTCACAGCTCATGGAGGTCTACAGCAGCCTTTCCATTGACTTAACAGGCTTTGAATCAGCACCATACTTCTATTGGCAAGATCAAGGGCCTTTATTAGGTATGTGCAATATTTGTCTTGAATACCACATAGAAAAAACATATCCCATAGATCTTCACTACATTACCGTTTTCTGTACCCACAGATCATCATGCATTAGCACCTGCCAAGCCTATAGCAGTTTACAACTTCCTTTGGAAAGGTTTCTTTATATATATATATTTTAAACCAAAAGGTAGCAATTTAGCACATTCACAGTAAGAACTGCTCATTGTGGTGTGTTGCTTGCTCGCTCTCCATCATCACCTTGTTTCCCCCTTGATTTCCAAACCTCAGAGGAACCCAAAGAAAACTAGTTAATGTAAGGATTTGGATAAGAGGCATTTAATGAATTATAAAACTTCAAATCATACAGTAGCTACATACACAAAAAGCTTTACCCACCAAAGCATCTATAATGAGCTCTGAAAGGTAACTTCGTCAACTTAGCTTACCTGAAGAGATTTTTCACTCCCATTTTAGAAATCTGAAAGGTTTCACAGTTCTCACTTTCAACAGTGACATGAATTGGAAGCTGGATGTTTTGTGGCTAAAATACTCCATCTTTTGGTCTCAGGGAAGCTTTGTCTGGTCTATTTTGTCATAAGTGAACATGATCTTGGTGTGCAGAGCTTAGTCAAGATTAGACAGAAATTCACATAAAAGAAATCAAGCATTAATTCTGCCTGCAAGCTGATCTGCAGTTTGTTCTTCTAAAAGGGCCAGGAGTTTGCATGTGGGCAGAAACAACATTCATCTATCTCAAAATAAAGTGGAAAGGCTCAGTTGTGAGGACAGAAGAAAGATCACAAACGCTGGATTTTCAGGTTTGCCTAGTTCTATGTGGGATGTAGCAGCATCTTTCTTTTGCTTATAAACCAGCCAGACTTTGCAAGCATGAATATTCACTCCAAATGTGAAAGTGGCATGTACAAGTTAATCATCATCATTAAATCTGTCAAACCAGCAGGTTATTAAAATTATCAGTATTCATTCTGGAAATGAAACCAAAAAATATGCTCCAGATTTCTGAGCCTATTTGCTTGTTTTCCCACAGTGTAATATATGGTAATAATTTATAAGCAATGTCCTCTATCCATCTTCATTAGCATTGTAAACAAATTGTACTGGGCTGTAATACAACATTTTTTTGTATTGTCCAACTGTATATGATGTACAGAAAATGGGCAATTTAATATGAAAAGAATATTGTGTCTCAGAATTTTTATTTTCTAAACAGTAATTTCAGTTGGGAATTATTGCATGATGTGTGCATATTTTTGCATGGATAGTTATTTAAATATAAATAGGCAAAATATGTAATTCCACATGGTGGCTATCTACCCTTTCTTGGTGCATCTCCTTATTTTTAATAGTGCAATAAACAAAAGATAAAAACATCCCTAAGCCACACACTAGTCAAAAGAAGATAATTGTGCCTCTGTGTGTTTATTGTAATTTAAATGTGCTTCAATTAACTTTCCTTAATATTTTCCTGTTCTTTTAAAAGAAACAAATTGGTTTTTATTTTGGTGAAATGTGTTTTGAATGTAATAAAATAATAATAATAATAATAATAATAATAATAATAATAATAATAATAATAATAATAATAATAAAACCCTTTGTTTAGTTCATTATGGATACACCCTATCCAGGAGCAAAGATAGAACTCTTTATTCCCAACAACCTACTTTTAAATTTTCAAATATTTCTTCCCGTAGTTAAAGTAAAAATAAAGAATTTTCAACTATATCTAGCAAAAGAAAGGCCATTGCTCGATACATCACAGGTACAGCGAATGATGAGAAAGAGAAAAACCAAACTTACTCTTTTACAGTGATGTCATTTTTAAAAGATAATAATTTGTTACCCTTTCCCTTATACAAACTTTTATGACGATGAAAATTGACAGGGTGTATATAGGATGCTTGTTGTAATTAACCTTGAGGTTTTCATTGACACAAGGTCAAACATTTTAGCAGCTTTATAAGTCAGGTTGGGTCTCCATTACTATAGAGCACACTAACGACAAAATGCACACAGAACGCTTATTAAAGAACATTTATCGACACTAAATATAACCTCAGCGTTTCTAAGGAGCATAAATGCAAGCTGATCCAGCCTTGAGACATGCTTGGACATATGTAGCCGCGAGTTATAACCAATTTCCAGTGTGACCAATATAACCTTACATGTATTTTTGCACACAAAGGATCTTATACTGTATGTTAGTAAATTATGCAATTTACAAATAGTTATGTATTTAAAAAAACAAATCAGAGTGCCAGGTTAATAGAAGAAAGACTACAATCATCCAGATGTTTTCACTTTTTAATTTTAGTGGCACCTCTGCAAAACAGCAGCAAGACATGATGCAGTTAATTCATCAGTTCCTAGTCTGTGACAATGAACTACCAGGCTTGCCAAAAATCCAGTACGGTCTTCAAGAAAACAAATGCAGATTCCTCAAACCTTTCCCAGTTATCTTTCAGTTTCTACTAAAAAACTGATTTCAATGGGAATTTTTCCTGGGTTAGAAGCATAAGATTAAGCCCTTTATTTTGCCTTCTAATTAAGTAATATATTTTCTATCTGTTCTAAGCAGTACACATTGCTAATTTCTTAAGCTGTATGAAATGTACAAATGTTTGAAAAAAGGAAATAATTTCATGTCACCTAACGTTCTTGCTTTAAATTAAGGACCCATTCTGCAGATATTCCTTGAGAAAAACTCCCCCTGGAGTCAAAGGGGAGTTCTGTATATATATAAAAAAGCATAGAGGAGAGACTTACATGTGCTGCGTACTGATTGTTAAAACTATTTGGATGAGTTTACCAAATGCTGATGATCAGAGAATAATTATAACATTTTCCCTCCAGACATTTATAGATCTCAAATGTTTTGTTTTAACCAGTGCCACCAGCTGAGTAATAAAATAGTAAAATACCTAAAAGAGAGATCATTTGTTTGATATATCCATTATTCCTAGTCTTTTAAGCCCAATCCTCCAACTAGACCCCTGTGTGAATGCAGGGGCCTACTATGGTCAATGGAGGTTGGAAACCAATGCAAATCCAGGTGTAAGGTTGGGATCAGTGCCCATAACTCTTCTCTTTCAGCTGGCTACTACTGCATCCTGTTACATCCAGCCAACAGAAAGATGGTTAGCGGTGTCCTTCTATTTTAATTGACTTCCCTTCCTTTTATGCTTCCCTTGTGTTCTCCTGCCATAAACATTCATGAGGCTGCGTTTCAGTAAAAAAAAATATTTGCAGTAAAATCTGATTTTAAATTTGGGCATTTAAGTATCCATGCTAGAACATTTTGTGCCCTCATCCAATCAGAGAATGGAAACAAAATCATGTGACTTATCCGATCAATTTCAACTAAGCAACGCAGGCTCTGAACATTTACATTCACGTGATAGTTCAGCAGAATAAGCAACCCAAACAGTTTGGAAAGAGAACACTGTAAAATGTCAATAGAAAATAAATATAATGAAATCATAATCTGCAAAAGAAAAAAAACATTTTCTCCCAGTATATTTGTGTTTTCAGTTTTGTTCAGATCTGAGCAGAGAACGCTGAATTTAAAAATCCTCTTCTGTGCACTTGGCTATATCACTTCAATGGCATTGCTGACTTTTGGAGTCAGGATGGACTTGGATTTTTGGATGTCTTGATGTCTGTGCACTTCAAACCAACATGCAGGTCAAATTACTCCTCTTTATTCTAATTTTCATACAAAAGTGTCCTTTCTACTCAAATTAATGATTCATCTGAAGATACTGCAAGCATATTGTGGAAGAAATCTTCTTTAAATAATAGATTTTTTGGGCAAATATTCAGTATTTGAAATATCACAGGAAAATACTAAAGGCTAAATCTAATCTATCTATAGCCTAGATGTCTATGCTCTCTCCTTGTTTACAGATGTATATAATGTACCAAAATACACAATGTATAGATAATACTCCTGTATTCTAAATTTTTGTAATGATTGAAAACTAGGTTAAAGCCTTTCAAAATGTCCATTCGCTTCAACATCAAGCTGTCATCGTCACGCTTTTTAAATAATTATGGAGTCACCAGTAACAAGATAATAGTATTTAAGTTTTTATAAATCTAAATTATACTGATGAACACAGAATATGACAGACAACATATATACTGTTGACCACTCAACTCCTGAATGGCAGAGGGAGGTTATACATGTACACCATAAATTATTCCTAACAAATTAAGAGGGAAAAAATACTCTATGTCACCCACTGCCACATATTATACTTATTAGACGTGGTGGACAAAGAAACACTTTATTTCTGTAGCTGCTCAGGTCACAAGGCTAGTTCTAAAGACTACTCGCCTTTTTCTAGTTTCTTTAGGCCAGAACAGTTTTTTTCTGAAGCTGAAGTTGAAGACTGATTGTGTATTTCAATGTTATAAATAATACTGAAGTGTTTTGCACTAGCAGACAAATCCTGCAATTCCACAAATGTCCAATTGGCTTGTGATGTACTGAACTATATTCATAAATGTAATGCACAAGTCCAAAGTGGCTAGCTGAAAATAACACTTCCAAACTGGTCAGCTTTCTCTGTTCTTTGTTTTAGTATCCTACCCTGAGATCTGAGCTAATTTTCTCTGTCCATAGTCTCAAAAAAAAAAGGGGGGGGGGGAGGACTGTATTCACTAATTATATATCCTGAAAAGAATTTGGTTCAGTGTAAGATGATCCTAGTGATATGCTAATCCTTTTTTCTGCTTGGTGCTGCCTGAAGCCTGTGTCTAACATTTTTTTCAACTGTATGACAATAAAAGTTGTGGCAACAAAAGAAATAAATGGGCAGCTCAAAAAGGTATAGCTGAAACACATGGCAGACCATTTCTCTCCTCTCCTTCTGGCTGCTCTTTTGTAGGCTCTAGTTTGGTATCCTCAAGTCAGTAGCTGAAATACAGCCACCTTAGCAACTCAGTATGACATCCAAGCCCTCTCTTCTTACATTCATGAATAGTCAGCAAGCAGCAGACAAAATAGAACTAATCTTTTTTGACAGAATTGTTCAATTTTGGAGGAAAGGCTTTAGCGCTCCCCTCCATACATTTGCAGAATATGAGACAACAATGGAAGTGATCACATTTTACAAGACGATGACCAGTGGGCCCCTTCACGCTAACAAAAAAAGAGTCTCGTTTGATAAAATATTACACTTCAGTTCAAATGACTGCAAACTCTGGAAACTGTGAAATTAAAAGCCAAAAACAAAATCTGTGTAGCTCCAAAGCTCGTCTCATTCGCCAGCAGAAGTTGGTCAAAAAAAAAAAAGATATTACCTCACTCACATTGTTTCTCTAATATCCTGGGACCAATCCAGCTACAACACTGCAAAATTAAAAGCTGACAAGACTATATGTATATATATATATACACACACACACATATATACATACACACACACACACACACACACACACACATAGACACCAGGATATTATATTGGCCTGCTAGCTTTTAATTTGCCGTGCTGTAGCTCAGTTGGTCCCAGGATATTAGAGAAAAAATGTGAAAGAGAGAGAGAGAGAGAGGTATATGGGTATTGTGATTGTGCATAACACACACTGATAAATAATTGATTTCTTGATCAAACACTGATTTAACACACACTGATTTTTTGGTTAAACAAAGTTTAAAGTTTCAATTAATATCCAATATTTATTTCCTGTTATAGACTGATAACTTCATCTTTTTGGACCAGTGATTCTTTTTTCAAAATCCATTCAATCCACCAGGATCTTGTGTGCATTTAAAAGCTGGTTTTGCTATTTAGAAATCCAGTAACACACCAGCCTCTCTAGTCTAGTCTAGCATGTGCTAAAAAGGACATTCGGCTCCCTCCCTTCACGTCCCCATTTAATGCAAGCCACCTCTCTATCTTTGAATACAGTCTGAGTTGGAAGAGGAGAAAAAAAATCTACCCAGTCTATGGGCAAAAACAGAAGTTAGCAACATGGTCCATGCAGCTGCAACATTGCATTTAAAATTCAGTTTACTCATAGGAAGAGGGCTAATCCTGCCCCTGTAATTCCCTACAGCCAAAATGTACCCCCTCCCTGAGTGACAGTGCAATGCAAAGACACTCGCACGCTTATCTTGCCCAACCAGATGGCCGACTTGGATCAATGCACACACGCCACGATCAATGGGAGCGATAAAGAATTAGGAAAACAGTGGTACATGCTCCCAGAAAGCTTGTACACTGCATAATTATTTTATGATTCTACACATGGATACATGTGATACTGGAGTCGAGAAGGAAAGGATAATTAGAGTGCCAGAAAGAATTTTGTACTGCACTGCACACTTTGTCAGTCAGCAGTTCCCACTCTGTTCAACTCGCTGCTGGGTTTCGTGAGTGTGTGTGTTTTTTAATGAGGTTAAGAATATGCAAAATATTCTTGGGAGGTTCTTTCTGTTTTACAGTTGCAGGATGCAAGCGATTACTGGGTCCTGTGATATAACACCAAAAGTTTTGTCCAAAGGTTGAGGGTGATCACGAGATCTCCTAGGTACCACTTGCATTAATGAACTCTGGCGCGCTGTCTGAAGAGACACATAAGATTATTGTCTTAGGCAGTAATGAAGAAAGGTTGCATTTGAACATTTCCAGCGCTTTGTCATCAGAAGGAAGTATCCACATCTGCCTCTTCCATTCATTCAGTAAACTATATCTTTGTATGTTGCTACCTTATTTTTTTTTTGCTTCTTCAAGCAGCTAGTTTTTTGATTGGCTCCTTATTTCTATCTCCTTTATGACCAGGCTGCCAGACAGCAGCTTGGGAGGAATGACCAACTCCTAACTCAAGAAATGGTAGCAAATAATATCCATGTGCTATTGTGAAATCAGAGGCCAAAAATCACATGACAAAGATTAGAACCAAGCAATTAATGCAGCAATCTTGCAACAATGAAAGGAACGAGAAATTAAATAATAGCACCTATAAAGCATTTTTATATCTTCCCAACATGAGCCAACTAATGATACAGTGGTTTTCAAACTTTTTTCCCCAGGACCCAGTTGAAAAAAAATCATTTATGCTCACCACCCAATAATTACATCTTTGAGAAATGCCTTTCAGTCTTTTGGTGGGGGCAGCAGCAGATGCCGCAACCCAGTACCTGAGGGTCTGTGACCCAGTATTGGGTCCTGACCCTGAGTTTGACAACCGCTGCCAGTGGTTTTCAAACTTAGGCTTGGGACCCAGTACTGGGTCTCAGCCCCTCAGGCACTGGGTTGTGGCACCCCCTGCTGCTGTTGCCAAAAGACTAGACTGCATTGCTCAAAATGTAATTGCTGGGTCGCAGGCATAAATGATTTTTTTCAATTGTATCCGGAGGAGAAAAGTTTGAAAACCATTTAGCATGCCTCAGAAGTGGGTGTCTTACTGTCCCTCTTTCACAGATGTGAAAAATCAGAGGTGAGAGTAGGTGACTTGCCCAATGCCGACAAATGCAGAGACAAACTGTGCTGCTGAGACCCATTCAGCCACCTGTGCCATCAAAATACACATTTCACACCACTGTCGCTCTTTGAAACTATGCTGTGATCATAACAGGGAAAACAACCATTTACCTCTGGACCAAACAGTGGCTTGTCATCATTTGGCAGCATGACCATTCTGTAAAAAGAGGAAAACACACAACGGGGTTTGAATGATGAGAAGAAAAGGTCAGATTCTCTCAGTAAGGACGGGCTCTCTTTTCTTAATGGAGCCTCCTCGCAACCCAACTTACCATGAAGTCAAACCACCTGGCTGGTGGCATTTTCTGCAGGTGGATTAGGTGCGGTGGTCACATGCACATAGCTGTTTCTCCTTGACACTCAGGTTTTAATTTGTATTAGCTAATTAGTCATTTGACAGAGTAATTTGAAGAAGAGGGGGAGTGAGAGAGATCTCCTCACAGAACTGGGCAGTGGGGTTCACTGTTGGCAAATTTCAGCAATCCTCCCACAATCCGACTCCTCCTAAAGGTGCAGGGGCAGAATTTGTGGACCGTTCCCAGTGCAATTTCTGACGAAGCCAGGTGCTTTCCTTACTTTTTTTTTTTTTTTTAAATTTGGCCAAAAGGTCACCAGCAGGGTGTCTTCTCCCCCTAAATGAACAAGGCACCAAGACTGGGCTCGGGTCCCAGTGCAGCCTCTTCCTCGTCCTTCCTGAACTGTCAGTAGCGGGGAACACCGGACAGCTGGTGCGCCCGTGCTGAGGCAAAAGGAGGGTTTCATGTCAGTCAAGAGCAAACTCTTTGACAGATTCAAATGTGGCCAGCCCAGGCTACCAGCATTGTACAGTCTATTTGTCAGGCTGCTGGCTGCCACATGGGGTCATGATAGGGTGTGGAGGGAACCAGAAACTGGGACGATCTTCAGAGTTCCCCAATGGTTAAGAAGGATTTCATTCTGATCCAGCAGCTTCCCCAGGACTTGAAATTTGGGGGGTGTGGGGGTGCTACTCACTAAATTGGTATAACATTGTTACTAGCCGACAACAGGGGGTGTGCTGGGAAATGTGGGGTGGTGTTGGGGAAATCTCTGTTCCGATCCCAAAGAAAAGCCATAATCTTGGAAGACCAGTATAGCACAAGCAGGAACAGATGTTCAGAGGAGGCAGATGAAAAAACGTACAAATTACTATTACCTAGCATTTCTATGGTGTTTTTCATGTGTAGATCCCAAAGCACTTTGGCTATGTCTACACTTACACCTTAAATCGAATTAATGGTGATTAATTTGATTGAAAGTATTGCATGGCTACACTAGCTTTCCTTAGTTTGAAATAAGGGCCTCCCTCAGTTCAAAATAAGGAAAGATCATTTTGAAATTATAAAACCTCCCTTAAATTCAAAACTATGGTTAAATCAAACTTATTAGAGGAAGTTTATTATTAGTTCCATTTAACCCAATGTAGCCATGTTAATTCGAACTAACCATTAGTTTGAATTACCTTGCCACACCTTCCATGGTGCCCCTCTCCTAAATTGAACTAGCAAGTCCTGTCGATGGACATGCTAGTTCGATTTGGGTTTCTAGGGGAACCATGTTAATTTGCTTTAACTTAATTTGATTTAATGATTATTAGTTTGATTTAATTAATTCAGTTTAAGGTAATTTCATTTAACAATCTAACTGTAAACATGGTCTTTGCAAAGGAACTATTATTATCCCCATTTTACAGAGAGACAGACTGAGGCACAAGACAATGAACCAGCTTACTTAGGTCAAACTGGAAACAGAACCCAGCTCTCCTAAATCCCAGTGCTGTGTGCTATCCACTAGGCCACTCTGCAAATTCTGCTATATTTTCAAAACCAGACACTTTGTAGTGACTTTTTTAGCCTTGTTAATTAATGGTCCTAAAGACAAATGGTACATTTTTAAGAAGGGGAGCTGTTGTCACTCTTGCTAGTTTCTGACTCAGTAGTCATGGGTGCGTATTTCTCAAAATGGAATCTTCTTCCCAGCAAATGAATAGTCTGAATGCATTTACTGTGAAACACTGGACCAGGGTTGTTAACATTCACTCTGAACGCGTGAGCTGCTTGGAGCTCCTCTGTGCTCATTCACTTTCCTCATCACTTCAAACATCGCTCGTTATACCAAACACTCATTCCACTGGTGGACACAGAGTTAATTCTACTCTGCGCATCAGTGTGTGAACAAACTTTCTGTGCTTATCAGAAAGTTAGGATTGACAGCATAAAAACAAGGACACTGAAAGTGTCTCGAAAGCCAATTCTAGGACCCTGGGATGCCATCTGAAGATTTGTACTCCTGTCACATAGGGCTAGATGATCAGTTTAGTGTTGTAGCTAACTAAGAGTACAAGGAAGAGTCCCATTGACTTCCAGGGAGTGGGCATCAGGCCCTCAGGATTCCTTTCTGATCTTTGATGCAAACTCTTTACACCCTGAAACATATATTCCGACTATCACTGCATCGTGCCTGGCTGCAAATATTATTAACGCTGATAAAATGACCAAATCTTTCCAATAGCCCAGTAGCGGCAGTGGCAGTTAACTCAGTAACTCTTGTCCTGCCTAAAGCACTATTTTCTTGTCTTGATTGTAAATTCACTGCCATTTCAGCAGGGTCGGCTCAAGGGCTGTGGCACCCCGAGCCAGCTTTTGGTCTGGTGCCCTTCAGGTGGGAGAGGGGAGGGAGCGGAGCGCGGTACCGGCCTCCATTCTGGGATGGCTCGCCCCACTCCCAGGGCAGGGAACAGCCGGCCCGAGGGTGCAGCAGGCCAGCCAAAGGCTGGGGTCCGCTCCCCCACCCCTTCCCTGGGCTGACTCTTCATCCATAGGGGCAGGGAGGGCCAGCCCAGAAGCAGAGTGAGAAAGCAGAGTCCGACCCTTGGGCTGGCCCACTCCTCGCCCCGGGGCTGAGTGGCTGGCTCCAGGGAGGGGCAGGAGCATGGGGTCCAGCTTCTGGGCTGGCCCACTCTGCATCCCAGCACCCCTAACCTGTGGCACCCCAAGCCAGTGCCTCATAGGCTTATGGGGAGAGCCAGCCCTCCATTTCAGGGAGCAAGAACAGAATGAACAGCTTCTGCTCGGCTCCTCTTCACAAGGTACCATTGCTCCCCTTTCCATTGTAGAATTTGCGCCCTTAATGAGCCACCTTTGCAACATGTGACAAGTTAATTGGGGTGGTTATCATGCCACGGACTGGAGAACTGGCTCGTTTTGATTCACACATTGGGAAGACAGTCTGAAGGTTTTATACTGAAAGTAACATTCCTCTCTATTCTTTAGAGCTGTGGTTCCCAACCTTTTTCAGTAAGATGGCACACGTCCATGAGACAAGCAATTCCACAGCACACTCACTATTTTCAGCTGAACCGATTGCTTATAAATGTCTATGGTTACAGTCTTACTAGAGACGTTTGCAGCATAGTGCATACAACAAGCTAAAGGAGGATGAAATGCATTAATGTTTCAAATCCACTGGAAAACAAATACACGTCGTATTGATTTTGCCCTTTGGCCACCTGCATTTAGAATGTCCACATTTTGGAATCGAAAGATCGCTACCTCACTTTGAATTGGATAACTGATTTTCACAAGTTTTATGAGTTACAGTTTTGGTTGGCTAGAATATTGCTTAAGATGAAACAATGTTTGTTTTACATTTATTTTCATTACCTTTGCATAAAGTTTCATGGCATGCTCGGTCAGTTGTCACGGCACACCAGTGTGCCATGATGCACCAGTTGAAAACCATTGCTTTATAGCATGGTGCATGCGACACACAACAAAACACAGGTGTTCCACTCCGGGAGCTTCAACACAGATCTCCAATCTGTCTTCTCATGAGTTGCCACAGACAGGCAGGTTTAAGGATAGGGTGCCTTCTGCCCAGACTGTTCCCACATTCAAACTACACCATCCAGTCCCACAATCAGCGAAGTCAAACCTCCACCCCCACACATCCTCCTAACTTCCTATCTGTTTTGCACACTATTCATCCCCCCAGACTAACTCGTCTATCCCTGCAACAATTAATGCCGGTGCCACTTCCCCACCTTCAATCCATTAATGCAGCTCTCTGTCTCCCTGAATTAATACTGGCTGCCTCCATTCAGTGCTGGCTACACCTACCCTAAGGCTGCTGTGGCCAGTCTCCCTTCCTCCCCTCTTCTCCAAGGAGAAGAGACTGAGAGGTAAAGCTTAGAAGGAACCAGCAGAGGAAGGTGCCAATGTGTTTTATCTGGAAACTACTGCTGGCTCTTTCTAGATAGCTCCCCTGCTTCTCTCTCAACCCTCTCTCTGCTCCTTGAAGGCTAAAAGGGGTGGGGGAAGTATCAAGGGACCGATAGCTGCTGCAGAAAGAGGACCTTCTTTTCCCCTGGAGTCCCCCTGGACCATGTGGGCAAGCAGTATTAGCTCTAATGAAGAATACCAAAGAGGTCTGTTTCCCCAGAGGGATGCTGACACATGCCACGGGTCCTTCTTAAATCAATACCCTAATTATCACAGTAATAGGATCAATTTTTAGCTGGTTCTTAAAAGATTTCCCATCCTGCCAGACTGAAAAAGTCAAACATCATGAAACCCCACGCTGTCCACCCTACAGACTGGGCTGTGTTTTGTTCCAATGCAAGCACTCCAAACCTCTTCACTGGTGTTCAAAACTGTATGGAGAAGAAGTGATAGGAGGATGGCAAAGGTTTGCTCTTTATTTACTGGGTCAGAACAAAGCTCATAGACTCAGAGGGGACCATTTAATCATTGAGTCTGACCTCCAGCACAATGCAGGCCACAGACTTCACCCAACCACTCCTGTAATAGACCCTTAACCTAAGACTGAGTTTCTGAAGTCCTCAAATCATGATGTAAAGACTTTAAAGTACACTGAATCCACCCAGCAAGTGAGTTGTGCCCCACAGTACAGAGGAAGGCGAAAAACCCCTTTGCAAAAACTATTTGCTAGAACTGAGCTGTACAAATGGGTCAAACTAAAAGCTTTGCCAACATGGCATACCAGACGTCATTAAACGATACATGTGATGACAGATGCAATGTTGCTAACGAGTTTCTTCTCTTCTTCCTCTTTCCCTCCCCTTCGCCAGCTGAGGATGGTGACATCTGAAAGCAGATAAACAAAAGTGACCCTCTGAGGCATGCTGAGAAGCACTTGTAACAACAAGCAACCATCATACTGAATTTTACTCAAGACAGTGCACATCTAGATACGGCAACACTTTTGCCAACTGCTCTCTTCTATTAGACTCTATAAATGCCCCGTTGAAGTTTCAGTGCTCAAGACCTTATTGTTCATCTTCCTGTTTTCACAGCTGGAGTCTGCAGAATTTACAATGAGTGGATGGTCATTGGTTGGGCTATAAACAGGCAAATCTGGGGTCCTTATTAAAAAATGGTTCCTGGGTAGCCTGGTGGCTTAGCTTCACCTTAAGAGATCCCTTTTCCCAACCCGATCAAAACTAATTCACACTAAAAACAACTTCCACTTAATGCAAATACAACCGCAGTAAAACACATGCAACTGTGCCTACGTCACCCCCACTGGCTGACTGTGTCCAGTTTGTGGCATTACTGCTTTAGCTCAACTAGAAAACATTCATGCTTTTATAAGACCAGCTTCAGACTCCAGTGGAAGCACATTCAGGGGGTCATTATGCACACACACAATCGTGTTTCATTCCAGATTTGGGAGGCGCCCAGGTTTTGGGCATAATGTAGGAAGACTTCAGAGAGCCAATCACAACTAGAGCTGACTGAAAATTTTTCACTGAAATGGTTTTAAAAAATTGTCTTTTGGAATTAAATGAATGTTTTTGTGGGGGGAAAAAAGTGTGTTTCTTTTGAAATTTTCCAGCCTTAAAGTGAAAAAGTGAAATCATTTCAGATCTTTAGAAAAATCAGTAATTTTGTGATAAAAATTTGAGTTGGGGGTTGTCAAGGCATGAAGATGAGTTCCCAAAGTGAAAAAATGTTCAGGACTTTTTAAATAAGATTTTTCATTTTCTGTTTAAAAAACAATAAGTTGGGGGAAATTAAAAAACAAACCTGTTTTCTAAAATTTTCCATTAAATATCAGTTGTCATTTTTCAACCAGCTCAAGTTACAGCCCTGGCACTGAACAGCCCAGAAATAAGTTAGTGACAAACCCTTTCCTGCTGGTTCTCTGGTTCACCCACAGAATTACTTTCTTTACAGCTTACCAGAAATGGGCCATCACATAATTAAGACAGGAAGCATGGTGTGCCCCATCTCCACTTTGGAGCTGTGCTGTACATGAATTAACAGCTTGGTATTTGTGCAAATTGATTTCTCCAATGTAATTTGAGAACTAGTTATGCTCTGGCAGCCATTTTAAGTAAGATCCTGCTCCCTCCTGCCATCTCGATTCTGTCTGAAGGCCCACATTCATAGTCTGCTATAACCCAGGGCCCTGTGCTGAGTCCTCCACTCACTGCCTGGCTACCTCAGACTTCTCCCTCCACTCAGTGGTCCCCTTTCCTCTGTAACAGTCTTGTTACCTAGATTCAGTATCCTCCAGCTAATGATAACATTTGATATGCGGCACCATAACGCCAGTTTTTGGTGCCCGGGGTGCATTCCAATCAGAACGTGCCCCTTCCCGTTAGTGGTGCTTGGAGCCGGTGCTGCAAAAGTCACCCCTTTAATAGACCAGCTCCATTGACCTGCTCCAGGTCGCCCAGGGCTTTGCCCTGTTGACCCCACCGTAGTTATGGCTCTGTTGATATGTAAGGAATAGGGATAAGGCCTGGATCCTCAGCTGCAGTCTAGAAATTCATGGTGCTGCTATCTGTGCACTCCTCTGATACCATGTGTATCAGCTGGGATGGCTCTTCCCATGTAGGATCTATAGCCTGAGAGCTGTACTAAATTGCACCAATTGCATTACAGTGACCCCAAAGAGGAGTTATGGCAGTCAGGGACAAGTAGGGTGTGTGGACCCCTGACTTTGTTCCTTTCTAGTTGCCATTCTGCAGGCTTCAGGGAGAGGACAACATCTAACACTAGAAGATTCCCCTAAATTGAGGTAATTCACCCATTTCATGTATGCCAACTTTAGAATTGCTTTGGTCCAATGGCTGAGCAGAAAATGTCTCTTATGCAAGAAGAATCTACACCAAAGAATCTAGATTCTTAAAAGTGGATGCATTTGCTATAAGTTCTTGTTAGACCTTTCGTAGCTCTTTTCTTTGCCTTTTGTCAGTTCATTCAGATGGTGACACATTTGAAAGCAGCTCTGTGCTATTACAGGAGAACAGTTTGTAGAGGAATCATAGAAGATTAAGTTTGGAAGGGACCTCAGGAGGTCATCTAGTCAGGGCTGTCCTTACGCGGGGGGTGAAAGTGTCAATCGCTCCTGGCCCTGCTGTTCTGTGGGTCCCGCGCTGTTTCTTGCAGGGCCAAGTAGCGTGTTTCTGTCTTTTCCCTTCCATCATTTGCTACATGAGTTTAAGTTCCGGTTTTGGCCCTAAACAATAACACCTTTATTACAGAGCTGCACCATAAAATCACGGAAGTTTACAGAAAATACTGGTGCTGTCTCCCATAAAACATTTTAAACACATGCTATTTGTTTTTAGTCTCCCTTCTGGCTTTGCACAGTGAAAAGAGAACATTTAATATGTACAATAGAATTAATAGGGATGGAGTGTAAGCAGGACTTACGTTCGAAATACTCTTCTGCAAAACAAAGGAGCAGCTGTGAAAATGTAGAGTCTGTCGAACATTTTTTACTTGGGTATCACATTTGCTAAAAGATTTGCTCTGCAAAGTTTTATCTAATTTCCCATTCATTCAATTAAGCAGGGAGATAAATGCATGGCTTCCAGGAGATTAGGAAGAACTGTGTTTAGCCCCTTCTTGTGATTGTGATGAAGGCCTTCTTCAGTTTCACTGCTGTAGCTAGAAGCTCTGCTGCCAAAGGCTTGATCCTGTAAGATACAAGCAGTCTCAATGTTCACCAATAGAGATGGCGCCAGCCTCTTCCTGGTGCAGGGGAGTAGGTGGGTTACGAAGAAAATTGAGGGGACACAGCCCCACTTGCCACAAGGCTCTACCTCTCTCTATGACCCTGCCCCCTGCTCCTCCTTAGGTAAGTGCTGGTCCACCTCTCCCTCTCCCCACCCCTTGAAGCCCTGCTTTCTGGCCTGATTGGAGATGAGAAGCTGGAACTAAGGATGTGAGGCTGCTGCCGCCCTGGTTGGTGCCTTGGGTTGGGCTGCTCCTCTGTCTCTTCTTCCTGCTGCTATTGGTGCCCAGGGCTCTGATTGTGTCTCAGGTCCTTGCTGCCTTCAACTGTTTGCAGCCAGTAACAGCCACTTGGGTGGGTCAACCTAAATCTGGGACTGGCAGACCCCTTGGGGGGCAGGACGCAGAAGCTGGACTGGAATAGATCAGTGCAGGCCACTGTGAAGAGTCCAAAGTCCTCAACCTGTCCTAAGCAGCACAAGCCAGTAGGGACACCAGGCTGGTCTGCTCTCCAGCACAACAGCCCCTCCACCAGCGTTTGCTCCTGTGCTATTCCTAGCTGTAGTTCTACTTTCAGAGTTAGGTACTCAACCAGCAGGCACTGTTTTCTCCTCTCGGCCGTAAGAGCTGGGCAGGTGGGGGGATAGTGGCTGTTACAGGCTGCCTATAGGGGTATTAAGGCAAAAGTTGGGGTTACTATAGCCCAGGAAAGCCACCCCACTAGCACTGCTGTGTCCACCAACTTCAGGCAGAGCTGAAGGTGCTCAGCACTTCACAGGAGTGTTCAGCATCATGCAGATTTCAAGCCATAAGTGAAACACGATCCAGTGACCCAGCAAGCCCAGAGTCTGTGCTCTTTTCATCTCAACTGGGAAGACTGGCCAGAGTTTGCAGGTTGTCAGAGCCTTTGATCTGGAACTAGAACCAAATACATGCACAACGCTGGCTGAAATTAACCACAGGGGTAAGAATTTAGCAGAAAAAACAGAAGGAATGGAAGTGTTCCCTGAGTCTGTACGGGACGTGTGTTGCCTCATTGTAATGACTGTCAGCATAAACATGTAGATAAAACTTTAAATGTAAATAAATATGGTTTCAATTTAATTCTGCATGCATTATTGATTAATAGGAATTGGTTTTGTTTTCCTGTGATGGATTATTATAGGATGCATCAGAACCTGGGTTGGGGTTCCACTTTTAAGTTAATTCTTGTTTGATTTTAGATGTGTATTCTCAATCTAACAACAGACCATGGGTGAATTAGAGAAGCCTAGAGTTGGAAGGGACCTTAGGAGGTCATCTCATCCAGGGGTCTCAAACACATGGCTCGTGGGCTGCATGCAGCTCCTAAAGCTATTTCCTGTGGCCCGCAGCCCCCCTACCATTACTGATATTTGCAATGCTGTTCTATGAAAAGGTTTCAGTGGTGTGGTCTTTGGGCTAACATACTAGTCCTCATGTGGCCCTCATGGTGATTTGAGTTTGAGGCCCCTGATCTAGTCCAACCACTACTCAAAGCAGGACCAACCCCAACTAAATTATCCCAGCCAGGGCTTTGTCACACTGATCCTTAAAAACCTCTAAGGATGGAGATACCACCACCTCCCTAGGTAACCCATCCAGTGCTTCACCACCCTCTTAGTGGGCAAGTTTTTCCTAATATCCGACTTAGCCCTCTTGCATTGCAACTTGAGACCATTGCTCCTACTTCTGTCATCTGCCAGCGCTAAGAACAGCCAAGCTCCATATTCCCTGGAACCGCTTTTCAGGTAGTTAAAAGGTTGCTATCAAATCTGTCCCATTCTCTTCTGCAGACTAAACAAGCCCAGTTCTCTCAATTGCTCCTCCTAAGTCATGTGCCCCAGATCTCTAATCATTTTTGTTGCCTTCCTCAGGAGTCTCTCCAGTTTATCCACATCCTTCCTGCAGTGAAGGCCTAAAACTGGACTCAGTACTCCAAATGTGACCTCACCAGTGCCAAATAGAGGGCACTTCTCTCCATCTGCTGGCAATGCTTCTACTAATGCAGCCCATTAGCCTTCTTGGCAATAAGGGCACCTAGTTGCCTAATGCCATACCCAGTTTCCTGTCCAATAGAACCTTCAGGTTCTCTTCTGTAGAACGGCTGCCTAGCCAGTTGGTTCTCAGTCTATAGCCCATCCACGGGATTCTTCCATCATATGTGCAGTACTCCGCACTTGTCCTTGCTGAACACCATGATATTTCTTTTGGCCCAATCCTTCAATTCATCTAGGTCATTCTGAATTCTGTTCTATCCTTCAGATATCCACCGCTCCCCCCAGCTCAGTGTCATCTGCAAGTTGATGAGGGTGCAATTCAGTGCATCCTCCAGATCATTACTGTCACCTCCACAAGACTGCCAGCAGTGCAAGACCAGAGCTAGATTTTGTCACCCTTCCATTGTTGAGCTACGAATAGTGCCAAGGAACACTTGCCACTGAGAGTTAAGGGCAACCCAATCTCACCCCTAGGAACCTTACATATTGGTTTTTCAATGTAGCCTCTGATCCTCCAGTGTACTGTGTCTGCCACAGAGTCAGTGAATGCCGCCACTGAAAGATTCCTCCTGCACAACATCACACCAGCCACAATGGTTCCTTTGACACCTTTGTCTACCACGGTAAGACCATATCTGCATCCCAGTAATTCCTGGATGGGAGAGATTGGCAGTGTTGAAACTTCCCACCATGTTTTGGTTTTGCTTTCAATTAAAAAAATTAAAGCAAAAAGTAAATACATTTCAGGCTTGGGGGGTGCAAAGACTAAAAGCCATTCTCCTGAGCTTTCTGTAGCTGTTCCTGAGGATCATGACCTTGTAGAGTTGGACTGGATTAGGTGTATTTTTTGCATGAGCTTTCGTGGGAGAAGATCCCACTTCCTCAGCTTCTCCCATGAAAGCTCATGCAAAAAATAAATCCATTAGTCTTAAAGTGCCACACAACTCCTTGTTGTTTTTTTACTAGACTAGACTAACACGGCTATCCCTTTTGAAATGGTTTAGGTGTAACAGTGGAAACAAGAAACAGGTGCACATTTCAGATTCCTCTATTTATGAGTGATTTGGTGGCTGGAGGCTCCAATCTATTGTACCTCTCACTGTACAAATGTAGGAGACAGGCAGTTCTTGCCCCAAAATTTCATCCAGATTCTACATATAATCCTAATTCTGTGCTCCATGGGTGTCTCCTACTACCCACCCATGTTCCCCACACTCACAACTTGGGAAGCTAGTTCAGTCTTCAGCCTTAGTCAATCTTTGACAGCTAATTAAATATCACAAAGATTCTGAAAACTCTTTTCCCCTCCTCCTCTAGAAATGATAGAAACTGTTTGATTCTAAAGCCCCTGCACCTACTGTGCATATCTCATGTAATTGCTTCATGAAGGTTAGGCTACTGATGCACTAAGGCTACTGACTGTCTTGTTACCTTCGTGTTACCTTCTCCCCATATATCTGACAGTATCTAACTATTGCCCTATTTATCAGTTGATTCTAGAGCTCTCCTTGAATGAGTAAGAGTTGTCGTTTGGGCCCCAAGGGTACATCTACACTGAAGCCTTAAGTCAACTTAACCTTCCCTAAGTCAACCTAACTCCCCATCCACATAGGGCTTTCATTAAGTTGACTTAAATGCTTCCTTGTCAATTTAATAACACCACCTCTTAAGGCTGACTTAACACTTAAGTCGACTTTATTTAAGTCAACATAAGCCAGTGTAGACAGAGCATAGACCTTAAGCTGAGTTAATAAGGTTGACTTAAGAGTTAAGTCAACGTAGCACCTGACGGTGTAGACAAGGGCAGTTTACAGGAGTTTTGAATGAGGTCACTCTAAGTTGACTTAACAAGGTCGACTTTAAGTTGATTTAAAGTCGGCTTTGTTGAGTCAACTTAACAGAGCCTCCAGTGTAGACATACCCCAAGTATTTACAAATTTTGTCTTTTCAGGATTTGAATGTATCAAGATGCAAAATGTCATATTTGCCACTAAAGAAAAGTTCTGGTAGTTCAAATTTTACTTTACATATGTAAGGACCTTGTTGTGGCCTGTGCAAAGCTGAAGAATCATAGAAACTGGAATGAACCATGAGAGGTCATCAAGTTCAGACCCTTGCAGTCATGGCAGGACTGAGTACCCCTATTAAACCATGCCTGACAGGAAACAAGACAAATAACAAAAATGATACAATATATTTTCTAACCTATGTCAGAAATTTTGGTTTAGTGATAGGTTTTGTCTTGTTTTGATCAGTTCTGAAACAAACAGCAAAGAGCTGGCAAGAAAAAAAAATGCATTGTCAAGCCAGGGTTGTGGTGCTCATTACAGTGCATACACTAAACAAACAGCAACATTTTGGGTTAAAAAGAAAAACAGTATTTTGTCTGAAGTTCATTTGTACCATTTGAGTGTGAGTCAATGCTAGATATATATTTACCAGACAAACTGCATCTTATGGAGAAGTTTCTCATTGCACGGTGAAAACAGAGCATGCATTATAGATACTTAACAAGTTCCAAAGGGGTAGCCGTGTTAGTCTAGTTCAGCAAAACAAGCAAGGAGCCCTGTAGCACTTTTAAGACTAACAAATTTATTTACAACATGCTTAGTATGCTTAACAATGACATTTTCCTGGGATTTATCTATTTTCTTCCTGCTGTCATTCCATTTCACTTGGAAAGTTCCTAAGAGGGCACCCTGGCTTTCTCTCGTTCCACCTACTGGGGAGGAAGGGCTGAGAAGAAGGAAGGTAAGAGCCAGCAGCTATTTTGAACAGGCTCCTCCATGAGCTGTTTCTTTGTAAAGCCTGAGGCCAAAGTGAATCCCAGTGACATTGTGAGGAAAGAATCATAGCATCGTAGGACTAGAAGAGCGCTCAATGGATCTGCTAGTCCAGTCCCCCACACTCAAAGCAGGAGCAAGCATTCTAGACAATCCCTGACAGGTGTCTGTTCAACCTGCTCTTAAAAATCTCCAGTGATGGAGATTCTACAACCACTATTGCCTAACTGCCCTGGATTGCTAGGAATTTTTTCCCAGTGTCCAACCTAAACCACCCTTGATGTGTTTTCAGTCCATTGCTTCTTGTCTTAGCCTATGGGGGTAAAGAGAACAAGTTTTCTCCCTTCTCCTTGTAACAACTTTTTATGTATTTCTTCTCTTCTCCAGCCTACATAAATCCTTTTTTTTCCAGTCTTCCCTCACAGATCATGTTTTCTAGACCCTTAATCATTTTTGTTGTTGTTTTCTGGATTTTCTCCAATTTGACTACATCTTTCTAAAACACAGCTCTGAGAACAGGACACAATATTTCATTTGATGCCTTATCGGTGTGGAGTAAAGCAGAAAACTTTCTTGTGTTCTGTTTACAACATTCCTGCTAATACATCCCAGAATGATGTTCACTTATTTCAGCAATATAACACTGTTGACACATATCTAGCTCACTATTCACTAGGACGCCCAGATCTCTATCCACATCATTTCTTCCTAGGCAATCGCTTTTCATTCTGTATGTGGCCCAAAGAACATGGAGGGGCCTAGCTGCTAAGGCTGGTCAAAAATGCCTATTATTTTTCATTAGAATTTTTTTTAAAAAAAAAAAACTTGTTGAAACTTCGCACCATTTTTGAGTTTGCGTTTTAATTAAAAGAAAATTAAAGCAGAAGCTAAAAATACTTCAGTTTTTGAAAACTGTATTTGTTAATGATTTTTGGTTTCTGCTTTCTCCACATTTTTTTCCCCACAACAAAATTTCATTTAGATGGAAAAATTTCAGGTAGCTCTACCAACTGGCCTGCAAGTGGTCTGATCCCTGAACTAAAAGAGATTTTGCCGTTATCAACACTAGAAAGCTTAAAATGGCACAGCTACACCGGTACAGAGCTGTGCTGCTGGAAAACCTCTATGCTGATGAGAAATTGCTCTTCTGTTGACATAGTTAAACCACTTTCAATAAGCTGTGAAAATTGCACCATGTACACTGGTACTTCTGTAACTTATGTCTCTTGCAGAAAGGGGTGTTTTTTTCCATACACCTGAGCAAGATAAGTAATGCCAATACTAGTGGTAGTGTACACATAACCTTTCAGTTGTACGCAAGGAATCCACTAGCAGACAGTAAATCTGAAAAGCAGCTAGCTGTTTGGTCACACGCAAAACAAGACATATTCAACGGGCTTCTCTGTTAAGTACACACCATGTGTGCATAGCTATATTCACTACTGTATTCTGCAGAGTTAGCACATCATTTGACCATCTGTGCTCGCCGCCCTAAAAGTAGGCCTCCCTGTAGCAATTAGTCTGAATCAAGTCCACAACACACAACCCGCAACAAAGCTGTCACTCATGTGAATTTTACATCTGACTGAATATGAGAAGGCTTGAAACAGTTAGATTTTTATCAGTAAATGTCAATACATGCAGATCCCCCCCTCTGCAAATATTTTTACAGATAGTAATTTAAAAGTTCTCATGGACAACTAAGAAAAATATTGTTTAGGAATTTATTGGCATCCAGTGATTTAGATTTTTGAATTAGGCTTGGTACAAATGGTTCAGGAGCTAAATTAGTGATCAACATTATCCAAAAGAGCCACAGTTGTGTGAATTCATTGCTTCATTTACTATAGTATTATACAGACGTATTTAAATAGGATGACTGGGAAAATATTTCATTGTTATTGGTTAATAACATGGGCTATGCCTACACTAGGAAAAATTTGTCTGGATTTGTTAATTAGAACTAATAAGTTTGAATTTATCTCAAACTAAACTCAAATTTATTGGTCTGAATTAACAAAGTGGACTGATTTGCCTTAACATTAAGTCAAATTAGTCCACTTTGTTATTTCGAACTAACTGCCGTTAATTCAAATTAAGGATTGATCCTAGTCTACATCATCCTTAGTTCAAACTAAGGATTAAACTAAGGGCTCAGTTCAAACTAACTGGCAGGTCTTACTAGTTCAAACTAAGCCTTCATCAAAGTAAGAAATTCCTTAATTCAAACTAATGACAGCCTAGTGTAGATAGGGACTAAATTAGTTTGAATGAAGCCTCCTTAATTCGAACTAACTTGCAGGTGTAGACATACCTACAGTGTAATGTAATAACTCTGTTGTTTAACAACATAATAAAAACATCCAGATTGGTTAACAATTTTGATTGGTTAAAGAACACTATGTTTTAATGTCATGTGCTGCAAAGGACTGCAGGAGACTCCTTGAAGAGCCACATGTGCCTTGTGAATCTCAGGTCACATCTACACTGATGGCGGCAAATTCACTGCCATCAGACTGATCTTTCCAGATCAGCTTAGCAGATACTTAAGACTATCTAAGTTGATCTGGAGATCAACTTAATAAAACCATTCCCTCAACTGGCATAGTGCTGCATTGATGAGAATGCTGTTCCCGTCAATGCAGCACAGTAAAGACGTGAGGGTGAAGGGGAGTTAGGAAGTCAATAGGAGTTACACTAGCTACTTTGCATAGCTTGCCTAACTTCTATCAACTCCCATCTAATTATGTCACCAGTGTAGAGCTGGCTTCAATCTGAGCATTGCTGAGTTAAAGATGTTTCCTTTATGTATTTTGACATGTGATGTTGACAATTTGTTTTAATCCTTTATAAAGCTTTAACTTTTCAAGTCACATCATCTATGGTCGTTAAATAACTATCTGACTCCCACCAATTTCCCACAACTGCGAAAAATTAAAAGCTGAAAAAAAAAACAACCTTAAACATTGATATTAGCCATTGAAATTAGAGGAAAAATAAAACAAAATTCTGTCAAGCCTATCTCTGACTGCTTGGCCTTAACACCCTTCAATACAGTATTTATGCACTTGCCCAGAAGATGATACAGCCAACATTCCCTCTGTAATGATCGCACTTTTCCTCAACATTAGTTATAGAATATCAGGCCTGACCTAAAACTCATTGAACTTAACGAGACACCTTCCATCGACTTCACTGGGCTTTGGATCAGGCACTTGGAGCTCTGTCACATTCACCAGCTTTGTCTGAGGGAGTGAGCACTATATGAAAATATTCACCTTTCCATTTCCCATCACTTTACAACCCTTCAAATTTTACATTATTGGCACTTTCTAAGAGTAGGTCTACGCCACAGTGAGATTTTGGTACCAATCAAAGGTAGATAAGCAACTTATTCAAAATAACTTGCATATCTTCCTTCAAATGCCTAATGCCTACTCACCCCCGTGTCCTCACAGAGCTGAGTTGATGGCAAATGTCTTCCCGTCAAGTCAGTACAATGCTACTTCTCTGGTAGGTCTTAACAAATTGACCTCCAGCTAATTTTGGGTTCAATTGAGCGTGCCCTTAATGACACTCAATTGAACTTGCGCAACTGATACTACACTGTCAGCTGTTTTGCTGATGGTACAGCTTTGCCCATAGTCATGGATATTTTTGTTTCAGAAGGAAGCCATTCTTCCTCAAAAAATAGGCCTCGTTTTGCCTACTTTCAGTCAGAAATAGGTCTTTTTCAAATCCTCCTTCTGAAAAAGTGGAAGGAATGCTTAATTAGTTTCAATAATAAAAGTATCTCAGTAAAATTTCCTGAACAACTGAATTATCAAACTGGTAACAATTCTTTCATTTTGCATTTTGTTGCACATCTTTTTACACATCAGTAGTAACACTCACATGTTATATTTTCATGAAAGTCCTTTTCAATATCACTTTAGGACACTTAGAGAAAATAAACAATAGGTTAAAAACTAGGTTAGGTGCTGAATTCATCACAGTCTGCCTCCAGTTTTACACCAGAGTAATCGGGTCAAGAACAACTGAGTTACAGCAACATTTATGCTTTAAGCATAATGTCCATGTGTGAAGGGAGTCTGGGAAATAGCAATTAAACCTGGTTACACTGCAATTATCATAACCTCTCAAAGCATGTCTAAGTGACCACACACATGCAGTGGCTGAGTGTCTTGGGAAGAATCTATTCCTTTGCCTAAAGATTGGTTTAGTTATAGCAGGGGCTGGCAACCCAAAAGATAAGAAGAGCCATTTTTTGGAATTCCTTCAATAATCAAGTGTTTTGAGAGCCACAAAGGTTGTAGCTTTCGGGGGGGGGGGGGAGCTGGGACAGGGTGCCCACCACAGGGTTCCCTGGTGGGGAGGAAGGATGCAGTAGCCAGGAGCAGGCCTTAAGCATGGTCCCCCAGGTGGTGGGGAGTCTGGAGTCTGGTGCAAGCAGCCCGCAGGCCAGGGTCCCCTGGGAGTAGTGGGGGCCCTGAGCTAGGAGCAGACCACTTGCAGTGTCCCCCAGTGTTGGATGGGCCAGAGCCTGGAGCTACAAGGGGGCAGCCAAAGGGCCACATACAGATCTGGAGCTGCAGGATGTAGACCTCTGAGATATAGTCAAATTTGCTTTGAAGATTTTGACAATGCTCATAGGTGAAGCAGTGAGATGCAATCTTTCCTGATGAAGCTGTTTCCTTAGAACATGCAAGATGTTGTCCCAATTTACACAGACAATGATCATTAGCATAGGTCCATTTCAAATAAAGTCTTTGAACATCAGTCAGTTTACAAATTCCATTACCTCTTCTCCTGCTGGGTTTCTTTTGAATATTGGGGGAACCAAGGGTGGGGGGAGTGAAATTCCCTGTCAAAGTAATTGAACATATTTTAGTTAGTTTCTCGAATTCTTACCTATACTGTCTTCAAAGCATCTGACAAAGTGGGATTTTCTCCCATGAAAGCTCATGTGATAAATAAATTTGTTAGTCTTTAAGGCTATGTCTACACTTCAGAAAGTTAGTTTGAACTAATAAATTCTAGGTTAGAATTAACAACATGGACTAGTTCAAACTCACATTAGTTTGAATTAGTCCACTTCATTAATTTGAACTAACTGCCCTTCGTATGAACTTATTATGTTCAAACTAAGGGTTAATCCCAGTCTCCACAATACGTAGTTTGAACTAACGCTCAAACTAAGCACTTAGTTCAAACTAACCAGCAGTAGTTACTAGTTCAAACTAAGCGTTCGTTAGTTCGAATTAAGGAATTTGTTAGTTCGAACTAATGAAAGCCAGAGGTAGACAGGCAAAAAGTTAGTTCAAATTAAGCCTCCTTAATTCGAACTAATTTGCCAGTGTAGACATAGCCTAAAAGTGCCACAGGACTCCTTGCTTGTTTTACTGAACTAGACTAACAGACCTGCCCCTCTGGAACTTACCTATACTGGTTTCCCTACTTGGGTGAACATCATCTGAGTTTCTAAGACGTGTGGGCCCGTTAATCATGCAGGCTTATGAGTTACATGCTTTAAGTATCAGCGTATACAGCTGGAGAAAGGAAACTTCCAATATTGCAAAGACAAAATTAAAATAAACATTCACTTAAATTGTTAAAGGAATTTGTTGGGTGCCTTTTATGTTCTCTTTCTGAGAATATTCACTTTTGTAAGGCTTTTGATTCACATTGATTTAAGCCAGACTTCTGGTAATGTCTTCCATGACCTTTTCATAAGCAAATTAGAGAACTACAACCCAGTGGTTCCCAACCTTTTCAATAGCACAGCACACTTCAGTGAGACAAACAAGTCCACGGCACACCCACTCCTTCCTCCCTGCACCTCACGCCCAGTGCCTACCCCTCCCCGCAGCAACTCCTGCCACCTATGTCATGCCCTTCCTTGAAAATGGGTCTGATGAAGTCGGATTTTCTCCCATGAAAGCTTATGCAATAAATTTTTTAGTCTTTAAAAGTGTCACAGGACTCCTTGTTTGTTTTGTAGGTACTTAGTTGACCTCACAGCATCATTAATAGCAACAAGAACAAGGTAGACAACTAGGAACAGATTGAGGGGTATGCTAATAAACAAGAGAAGCAGAAAAAGAAACAAGATAAAACTTAGAAACTAAGCATTATAAGGATTCATCTCATTGAGTGGCGATTCATGCATGCATTCCCATGAGCATTAACAGGAGTTATGGCCATAAATCCTTGCACATCAAGAGGAGAATATAACCCCAAGTGGCTAGGAATTAAAAGCATTCTGAGGGGTGGAGAGCCTCATCCTAAAGCAGTGAGTCAGTGAACATGCATAAATCCCCGTACATTGAGATGAGACTATGTTAGATTCACAGCAGTAATGCCGACTACACAGCTTGTACTTTGCTTTTGAAATTGGATGACACAAACACATCTTTTCAAATTAGCTATTTAAAATTCCAGGTGGCTTGTGTTTTCAGTTTTCATCCACACCACCTCCTCTGTAAGCTAAGGGACGGCGATACTAATACAGTACTTCCCAGATGTTTAGGTACCAGGTGTGCATCAGTATTGATGAGATTTAAATTCATTTTTTGGCGTCAGTGTAGGCACAAAGACAGCTAGATCAGGTCACATCTTTCATTATCACACAAACTTTCTTCCCTTCTTATTTTGTTGCACAGGGATTTTATTTTTCTTTCAATGTATTTGTCAGGTTTATAGAGAGAGAGATGCACATCTGTAGCTAACATATAGAATGTGGCAAACTGGTGGTTCCCCTGTGTTGGGTCTCACGCTTTTCTTAGGGAAAGTGGGACAGAGCAGCCCCAACTACCCGAATTCTGCCTCTGTAGGGTGCTTGCACTGGTGCAACTACAGGGAGAGGGGCGGGGGTTTGGGACAGGGCCCGCCCTCTATGCTGGGTCCCAGCCCAGGGGCCCTATCAGGTGCAGCTATGTTCTGTTGACAGTGTTCCAGTCTATACTTCTTCCCCTGGGGCTCTCTTGCTCCTCTTCCTTTTCATTTCCTTGCATCTGGTCTCCTCTTGGGCCAGGTTCCCTTTCTCAGATCTCAGTCCATGCCTTTCCTTCTCCTCTCAAGTTCAATTACCTTCCACAAACTCATCTGCCCCTTTGTCTCTGCACAGCACCACCCTCCTGCTCTTCCTCCAGCTTGCACCACCTCTTTTTGGAGCAGGGAGGCTTTTATCAGGCACCTGCCTACTTAATTGATTTCAGGCGTCTCTAATCAACCTGTAGTAATCCTGGTTAGTCACTGGGGAACAAAGCCTTCAGCATTCTGAGCCTCACATATCTCCCATCTTCTAGTCTCAGGCTGCCTGCTGGCCTTTACCTCTCACAAGTGGTTGATGCAGTATGGCAACTCCTGTAGTCATTCATTTATATATGCTACACATGTGAACATATACACACCCACATATACTTTTCCAACTGATATTCACTTGCCTGTTTTTAATTTAGCTTTACTTTCATTATACTCACATCTCTTTTTGAGGTTCTTTTTAAACAAACATCATAATGTTTCCTGTTTTCCATCAAAATGTAGAATTTCCAATTACTTCAATCCCTTGCCCATGTTGCATGATATGTAACCCCGTAGCAGGGACAGGTTTTAAGGTCCAATCTCTCATAACATTGTAGGACCAGGAAGGGCATCTTCAAAGATGACATTTCTGTACTTTCCAATAGGACATGCACACAAAATTGTTTCTAACCTTGGAGCATGTCAAGACATCAGATTTTACAGTGAACATTTGATAGAAAAGTTACTTTACATGTCATCCTGAGAGGTTCCTAGAATTTCTTGTAGGACTGTACTAAGAAAGTCAGGCTAAATATAATAAGTGACACAAATAAAACAAGCGTGAAGTCAAGGTAGAGGTCTAATATAGTCCATCAAACTGGGAAAGAGAAATGAATGAGGTTTTTTTTAAAAAACACCTAACAAAATCATTCAAAGCACAGAACATGGTAGTGATGGGGGACTTCAGCTACCCAGACAACTTGGGGAAAATAACCAAGGCCAGCCCACAACATTTTGGCACCTGAGGCGGGGAGCTCAAATGATGCCCCCATGCCCCCTCGCTTGGTCCAAAACTTTGAAAAGTCTCAATTCTTCCTTCTTCCTGTTCTCCTCTCATGGTACTGCTCTGCCCGAATAAAGGAAAATGCCTGAACAGCAAATGTAATTTTTCTTTTCTGCATAATAAACACTGGTATTTTTATCTGTTTGATTAATCAAACTAGTGCTTTCTGTGCCTTCTTGGTTGCAAAGAGTTGAACTGCTTCCCAAAGGCCCACAATCCAGCCAGCTCATGGTCTATTGAAATGGTTGCAACTTGCAAGGCCAACCAGCCTCTCCTGTTTCTTTGTGGAGCATAAATGTGTTTTTATTAACATCAACTTGGAGAAGCTGCATTCTCCACTGGCAACTGTTATGGGAAGTGTTAGAAGTATGCACAGAGCAACTAAAGCATTTGGAAAAAGGGGGAGGCCATCTTATTTGTGCACATATATCCCAGAGCAGCCTTTGGCGATGATCCTGCTGAAATGTATCTTGAAAGGGCTTTCAGTTCATCACCCAAATCACTTGCATCAATATCACGCATATCGTTGTGTGTCAGCACTGTCTCTAGTGCCCTGCATTGCTGGTGTAGGTCTTCTTCATGCCAAGTGAGGAGTTCAGAATATCAAATAATATCCCAAATATACTGCTATCTTCCCTGAGCTGCACCACAACACTAAGTCACACAGAAATTTGAAGTTATTTATGTTTCTGGTGATTCCATTTCCCTTTGCCACTAGAAGCTGATGCTGCATCACTAACCACCAAGTTCAATGAATGGGGACTGCATGTGACAAAAAAGTCTCCATGGTTTAACTCTCAGATCCATGTCTGCACTCCTCTGTCTGTTCCTCTCATACTGGCACCATAATCATAGCCCAGACCCTTCATGTCAGCTATTACACTTCCCGTATCTTCCAGCTTTTGAAGAAGCACATTTGTCATACCAGCTCCTGTAGTATCATCAATGTCAATAAATTCTAAAAAATGTTCTCTGATGGTCACCATTGCAGGGACATTTTCATTAGGTTCTGTTGGTGTTACAAAACACACCATTAAAGTCATTTTTTTCCTATATGGCTGATGTCAAGTGTACAGTCCAGAATAAGAGTAATATCTTGCTGACTTCTGATCTGCCACAATCTTCTCTTTGACTTTTGTTTCCATTGACTGTATGATCTCATCTGGAATTGTTTTTCCAAGGTAGTGGTTTGTGTAGATTTCTTGGGTGGTGACTTTTCCTAGATGCTCCTGGAGTATAGCAACAAACTCAGCTATGAGCTCCACAATTTTAAGGAAGTTTCCATTGTTTGGCACACACAGCTGATCTGAAGTGTCATACAGTGCTTGGTTTTAGATAACTACTATTCTGTCAATAACAATGAGCTTTTTCAGAACATTTTGCCAATAAAGAGACTCTGATGCAATCTTCCCTTGATGCTGATCATCTGTGGTGGCCTTTAACTTTAGTCTCATCTCAAGCTCTTTCTACCTTTGGAGTGCTCTCTTGTGATTTGCTGCCTTCTCATGGCATGCCAGATTTCTAGCCAGATTTTGCCAGCACTTTGTTCCTGTATAATGAACCCAATGTGGCTGGAAGAGTTTGTAACAAAAACAGTAGGCAGCATTCTGGGTTTTTGAGTACGCAAGCCATGGCCTCTCCACTTTGTCACCATTGGGGATTTCACACCAGTAATGTATCAGATGGAAACTTCTATTTTCATTGTTTTTGGGGAACATGAAGTTTTTCACTTGCTGTGGCCCATGCCATAAAAAGAAGTCCCTCAAGTAGGTCCACAGTCCTGGATCATCTAGACTTAAGGAACTAAACTCAGCAGCAGCTGTTTTGTGTGCCTCCACCACAATCTTCTCCGACCTACACTTTTCTTCAGGAACGTGCATGGTTACATCAATTTGAGATGTAGATATGGACGCTGCAGGAACTGCCAGGTAACCTTCACTCTGACTAACTGGAAGATCAGGCACCTCCTCACCACTCACATCCTCACTGGGGCCAGAAGGTTCACTATGAATATTTGTGTCTATGTATCTCAGGAGGGCTCCTATCTGCTTAGGTAGAAAAGCTTCCTTTACTTTCTTTCTTTTTCTGAATGCTGCTCCAGAGGAGCATTTTCTTCTTTCACTCATGACAGCTGTTCTGTGCCAGCCCTAGCAGCTGTCAACACTCAGTTGAAGGGGTCAGATAAGCAGGCTGGTAACAGGGCCTGAGTGAGGGAAAATATCAGCATCTTAAGGGCCTAACTGGTTCCTATTACTTCACTTGACTGCCTGTTCTCCTCAAGTGGGTTCAGGAAAGCAGCAGGACACAGGAAGCTCCCTGAGAAGCTGGTGTTAATCAGTCCAGGATCCTGGGGTTGCTAGAGAGGTACATAAGAGGCTTCCTCCTCTCTATCCCTGGAGCTCCTGCTGCTTTTGGTTTTTCCTCTCACTTTTTCTCCTGCCTGACTGTTATGTCTCTTGTGCACTCCTTCTTCCAGCCCAGCACTCCACCATCTCTGTGCATCCAGAACAGAGGGAATACATATGCACAAGCAGTAGACATAATTTTCTGCACTCTGGGTCCTAGTGGCTGCCCACCCACAATCAGGCACCTGAGGCGGCTGCCTCAGTTCGCCTCATGGTAAAGCCAGCCCTGAAAATAACACAGCAGGGCACAGATTATCCAACACATTCTTGGAAGGTATTGGAGACAATTATTTTTATTACTATTACTTCAGAGGGTGGAGAAATCAACCAGTTC